>DWEE01000607.1:0-16269 GCA_018245755.1 Parelbella macleannani | reverse complement strand
CTGTAATCTCCGAAGGGGTAGGCAGAGGAGTGTAGTACATTCCCACGTTTCACCAGTTATATTTAAGTCTTATGGAATAGGTGGTGAGCCTATTGCCATACATCAGACACAATTCCAGACTCCCAGTCGCTACTTGAAATTCTAAATTAGAAAAATCTGGTAGGGCCCGACCCGGGATTTGAACCTAGGACTTCTCGATCGGCAGTCGCGCTTGCAATCACTCGAGCAACGAGGCAGACAATGACAATATATTTATAAATAACGTTCTCAAGCAGTTTCAAAAGATTTGAGATGTGATTTTTTGTTATAAATCTAACATAGAATCCGCTTAAGTATGAGCTCGCTGTTCACCATTAGGTGTTAAATATTACCTAATACCTTATGTTTTTCCTGCTACTCCATGCGGTTACGAACGCTTTAACTTTGAAATATATTAATAATAACATACACGCAATCTACAATAGCAGAGATAGTCTAGCGGTTTAGAATTTTTCAGCTCACTTCGGGAACCTTGAGTTCAAATTTGGACGTGTTTTTGATTGTTTATAAAGTTAAAATGATCTTTTTAAAAATGTAATATAATATTATATGTAGCCGCTAAGCAGCAACAATAATTGTGATGTGTGTTCTAAACACATAAATGCACTACGAAAAAGTAAATAGGTATGAACTTACTAATGTAGCACTCTGTCTTCCTCTCTTCTAACAATTCTTCTCGATTCCAGTTACCATTGTATTAGGCTATGCAAATCCATGATGTGTGGCAACATAGAAATGTATTTATTTCTTCTTACTTGCCAATTATTCGGATTCCTTGAAAGGTACTCTTCTCATAAATGACTGTACCTAATCGACAAAGTTTAGGGCTTTTAGAAATGGCTAATAAAATCGAATCACATGAGCTTTTCAACGCCGAAATAAAATGTGTTGAACTTAATTTCGCAATAAAATCCGTTATATTTGCAATAAACAGAGAACCGATAAACGGGTTTTATTAGAAAATGTTAAGACCTCGTCAAATGTCCTTTACGATTTAATAAAATTTCTCTTTATTGACTAATACGGTTTTAGTGCCGCCACTGGGCGATAGATGGCAGTATAAGATAAAATGAACATATGGTTTCTGTTTATCTTAGAAATCATAGGCTGGTCACGCTTAAAGCTCACAGCATTGCCAATTGAGTCTAGTCGAGATATGAAATCCTTGTATTGTAAAATTCATTATAACATCAATTAGTGCAGTAAATGTCAATAGGTAAGTAAGCACGTATCATTAGGATATCCCTATAAGATTGTGAAATCATAAATAAAATTCCAATCTGTTGATACCGTTCTTCAAGCTTTTGAAGAAAGTAGCTGAAAAGAACTGGCAACAAACACGAATGGCTAAGTCCCCTAAGAGCTTAAATAGAAACAAATCGCAAAACAACAAATTAGTTTATACAATATTTTAATTTCCTTAAATACTTTACAATAACGCCCAACAATAAAATAAATAATGTAACATCTGGTAATTTCCTTAAATACTTTACAACGACGCCAAATAATTAAATAAATAAGCAAAATTTTATCTTGAATAAGAAGAGCTAAATTGTTGCTAGCACCACATGTCGTTTACCTTTGAAGCCTGTTAAGTATACACTCACAACCGCGCATCCGCCCAAACTTTCATAACTGCCAATAATCGTAACGATAATGACGCAAAATAATGGCAATACGTTATATTTATTACGTTAGCAACGTGTTGTAACCGTTATAACGCATTTGTTGCGTTATTTATTGAGACAGCGCGCTAAATTTCTACTCAACATATCTTCTTGTAGGTTCCACAAGCACCAACACAAAATTAGTTTCATAGTTGGCATAAATTAAATCCTAGGAGAATGGTGTAATATAGGTATAGTGTAGGTACTTCAGAATAAAGATTTAGCGCCGGTGAATTAATATATGACTGTTAAATAACGATTTTTGAATAATAATAACTAGTGACCCAGAGCGATCGAGATTCGATTGTACCTAAATCATAAAAAATCTGTTTGAGCGTTGTCTGGGTTCTAATGACAAAGACTACATTTATGTAAGTCTTTCCTCTGTGCTATATATTAACAAGAAATCTTATTGACGTCTTATTGCCATACACCGTAATGGAATGCCATGCCTGCCATGGAATAGGTATTCCATGGGACTTAAACGTAACTGGTGAAATGTGGAAGTGTACTACACTCCTCTGCCTACCCCTTCGGGGATTACAGGGGTGATGTTACATTATATTTTTTTTCATTGAGTCTGTAACCACGCTATATGGAGCGACGATATATGCAAAGTCGCTAGCAGTGGTTGGATGCGAAGAGCTGATGGTCGAGCTCCGCGGCGTACCATTGGACAGGCTTATGTCCAGCAGTGGACGCAAGTAGGCTGATAATGATAATGAATGAACCACGTTATGCCTTTATAAATTGATAATTAATGTGTCTAAATAATCTCATAAATAGAGTACTTTTAATCAAGTACAGTGATACTATTTTTAAATATCGTGAGGAACAGTTCACCCTTAAGAATTCTGCATAATAATAATGTTTTCTGAGGTGGGCAAATCTACCAACGTGGGCGCGGCCCGCGATCTGAATGAGAACCTATATCTAATAATGAAAGAATAAAATTGTTAATAATGAATTTCAAAAATAACGACATTAGACTTTTTGGATACTTGCTTTTAAACGACACAATACCACACACAAAGCGTTTGCAACATATTATCCGAACTGCCTGCCTGTTTGTCTGTAGAACTTAACGAGAGAATGAAAGAGAGAAGTAACTTGTAATTTTCCTGTCCCTCGTAAATATCAATTTGAGAGATCATAACAGCAAGATTGTAGGTTTCAGTGAACGCTAAAATGATTTAATGCCTTTTTGGGCGTTAATTTTGGCGTTGAATAAATTGTTTAAGTGTCATGGAATCTATGCTCACAACAGATCCAACCACTATTGGGTACGAATCTGTTATCATAATTGGAGCAATCTATGACACTCTTATTGTGCATATTATTGATGACGCAGATTTAACATATATACTTCAGTCACAATTTTATGAGTAGCTATGGAATGTTCTATTTAAACCAGTACTTAAAACCAATTGTCAAATTTAATGTCATAGCTTATTCGAAATCAGTTTCATTAACGTTCCATGACGATACTCAAACATATTTAACCGGACGTCAGACGTCTTTTTCTAATCCAAATATTAATAAAGCCCTTTTTACACGTTTTTTATATTAGTAACAAAAAACTACCAAAAGAGTTCACTGCGTTCAAGTAGTCCGTCTACACAAAAGGTAGTACTTTTTCCCATCTGTCAGAGATTTGACGGATCGTTTAGTATACTGAGGATCGAATTTCATAAATTGTTTAGCTACCATTCTGTTTGATCTCGATTGTGTTGTTTGATTAAATAGTTCAACGTTTATTGATAATTTCATTTTTTACACAATGAACTGTTTTTTTATTTCTCTTCCAACGGCAAATTCGTTATCATTCTTACCTGTAAAATCAGATATCTATCGAGATATAGCAAATATTCCCTTAGGAATAAAGACTTGTACATTCTGCTCTTATTTTTGTCCTGAGATCGATTGCAATTGATATTGGTTAAAATAGTGAGCCCTTAATTGATCATAGCTAAGTTTTTGTGAAATTCTCATGTCTGATAACTGGTGATAAACCCGTAATTGGTGAAATGTGGGAATGTGCTGCACTCCTCTGCCCGCCTCTTTAGAGATTACAGGCATGATGTTTCGTTTTACTTTACATTTATATCTGATATTCTATCGCTTACCTTTATGGAATGGGTCTAGTCAAACATCTAAGTCATCTATAATTTTTAGGTCACTGCATGTAATTACGAAAAGAAATATGCATAATTGAGAACAAAATAAAGTCAACTGCCAATAATATAAAAAATTGCGACACATATGATATCAGTTCAGCAACAATTATGTCGTTAAATTAAGTTTTTTAATTCATCCCTTATTACAGTTATATTACCCAAAATAGACTTAATGATGCCAATTCCCTCACGCCACAGCTGCTGAGAGTACTTTACAACGAAATTAAAGCAGGGTCGGTTTTAAAACCGCTATATAAATAATAGCCCTTATTGAAGCTTACGACGCCATATTTCCTACAATGTTGATAGTTTGCGGCTAATGTTGCTATATCGTTTTTTCCAGCACGTACTCCTATCTTGTATTGGACGTTGATAAAATTCGTTCGTTTTAAAGTTATAAACATTCCTGCAATCTTAAATTACCTACTGTTTAGCAAATAAGTACAAAATTTATTATTTGTTAAGTTTCGGTGTTAAGGAACTATTTCAAATATTGATTTAGTAATTAAATAGGTTTGGCATTCAAATTTTATTTAACATATAAGCAGCAGCCTAAACGTGTCAGTAATTACTATGTTTAAGTATTTATTAGCCTGAGAGTGATTAACAACATCTTTTAGATCGTAATTATTCATTATTCTAGGGAATTATTCTTGAAGTAAAGATAGAGTTTTTTATTACTGCTGTAGCTTAAAAGTCATTAATTTAGAGACTACCGAAGCATATAACATTTCAAAATATTCACTTCTGTCTGCTTTCTCTTTTACTGAAATTTATTTGTTCAAAAAACATTTAATTATAATTCCATTAAACCTCTTCGTATTCGACGGTGTCAGTCATTACACACAGGAAATAGTTATGGTGGATTTAAAAATTTACAACGTATTGATTACGTACGCGACTGTACATTAAAGTCATCAATCTTTAAATGTCGTTAGACGACTGTTCGGTTGTTATTCAAATATTGAATTCCGTTGACAGCGGACGGCAGGTGGTGCGACGTGTCAGATCTCGTTCTTTTATTTGTAGCTCTCATAAAATTGTATAAATATAATTGGAGTATATAGATCTATATATTATAATGATATTGAACTTGTATGTCATTGTACATAACAAATATTGATCCTCTTCCTGTATCACTGTTAGTATGTCTATACATATAATCATTATTGATCAGTTTTCTCTATTACTATTGGACACGGGCGTTTCTTATTTTAACACGCATTTGACTAGTGTGATGAACCAAGGCTTCAAACCTCAATTCTGGCGAAAACTTAACTTGTTTTTCCAATCGTGAAACGTCTAGAGCGTAAATGATAAACCCACTCATTTTTTAAATTGATCTTCCTAGATGTACCTACATCGCATTGTAAAAGAGCCGGGAATTAAATTATAGTTTTGGAGAGTTATTTGGTTTTTTTCCGGTGAAGGAACGTTTTAATTTGAGGTATGCTTTATTATTAATACAAAATTAGCGTTTGAGTGTGATACTAGCTGATGGGATAAAAAAGTACAGGTAGGTACGTCTTAATTTGAGGAGGCCGTTAAATTTTATTTAAGATCGTATTTTTATTTACTTTGAATATGGTAATGTAATTTTTGTATTATATGAAAATTGCTAAGACAATACTACACTTAGCTGTTATTTCAACACATGTCAAAGAAGAATACAATTTCAGAGGAGTTACGGTTAGAACCAAAGCTTATTCATAACGTTACACTTATGATGTTTTTGGTTTAGACAGCTATAGTACCGTGGCTGGAGCTGACATCATAACTTTACACGAACAGCATTCCACGGTTACTCTCATACAAAAAACATACTAAAGCATTATAATTTCTACAAAATCCTCGCCTCGTCCATATAATTAAGGGCCGTCCACATTACACGTATCGGCCGCTGTAGACGCACTCTTGCGCTCATAAAATGGTACCACTATCAGAGGGCGAGGTTTCCAATTTATTTTTTCCCCACCGTTGCAGGGCCGATGCAGTAAAGTTGAAATGGTAAAGTTACGATGTCTGGCCCCCGCGACACCCCTACCATTTGCTGTAAAGGGCCCGTGTTTGTGAACATACTCCAGCCTTACACGACTTGGGTTGTACCGGTTTTTGTTTTTATTTTATATATATAAGTCTCTGATAAACATTACTCACCCGAAACCAAGCAGATTGAGGGTTTTATGTCGCTGTTGTTTATTCATTATTGTATATTTTATTTTTATTTGTATGCGTAAATCTCTAAATACTTTGACTTATTGTTTAACTTAAAATTTAACATAAACAATTTTAAAGCGTAAATATGCCCATGGAATTTTGTTAGTTTTTCAAAATGATGTAGATACCCTACACTTTTGGGAGGGAAGAGTAAGTATTATGAAATAAATACTTTGACACGTTGTCAATTACATGACAATGATATTTATTTCTCTACAAGTTCTACCTACTAACTATACCAAAACACACATCCAAATACATATTTGAGTACGAAAGAGAAAGAGCAGAGAAATATTCTCACTTTGAACTCACGCTAGCGTCGCTTGTACTAAAGAGGTAAGGGAGGTCCTACAATAATTTAGTAAGGATAATAAAGGTTCATTTTTCACTAGTTCAAATTGGATACGGTGGCTGGGTTGGTTTTTTGCTGCATTTCTACGCCTGAATGAGGGGTTCGCCCGCACAACTTACACCTTGGCTGGGATAAAAAATACCATGCACTCACATTTGATGTGAAAAATTGGATAGGATAGAGTATCGAATGCGTTAGAAAATGTTTTAAAAACTGTACGCGGAATTTTTCAAATGATACGCATGTTTCCGCTCATGTGTGCTCTGCTAATGTGGTTCCTGAGAAGTTAAATATCTGTACACAAAGTTTCTTATAGTAAGCGTAGACATCATTCTTTTGTTTTTAATTATGCTCCATTATAATGAACAAAGGTTGTACTTAATGCCAAATGATATTAATTTGCTAGTCGACCCTAGTGATGATATTTTGGGGTAGGGGTATAAAATGTGTTATAACTTGATTTTAGTTATTTTTCTGTACGTTCTCGAAAATAGAAACTTTCGAAAATCATTTAATACATTTTATTTTAGTATTCATAGAGTATAAAAAAAACATATGGTCTCAAGCAAAGACGCAAAACATAGAGAATTATAGGTATATTTAATAACAATATTTAAACATTCCAAACGTTACCGCTATATAAAAGAATGTACAAGAATGCAAGCTTCCAGTCTACCTGCCGACCCCATCTTTGCTGCGAAACACCATAATACAAAGCAAACAATTATGACATGAGGCATATTAAACACTATTCTTATAAAAGAAGATATTAAGACAATTGCAATTAAGTTTCATGTCTAATAATAACTTCACGATATCTTAATGCACTGTGATATTTGATAATAAGAACAACTTCATGTTAACAATGTTTCATACAACCACGTACATCAACGCACCAACCGTAAGGTTCAGTTTGATTCATCCGCGCCCCAGCTGGACGCCACTGCTGTGAAATGAAATGGATCGTAAAACAACCCCAAGACATAATTCCACCCCAAAGAGACTTATGTCCGAATATGCTTTGGCCATCAATGCTTTATTAGTTGGGGTTCCGGAACGATGTTAGACGTTCTTGTCGTCGACACAAACCATGTATTTTTCATGTAACTATATATGTACATAAAAACCATACAAGTCGTACAATCTTATCAGGATGATTTTTTTACGTAGAAATAAGCTCGCGTTTGGCTGCAATCCCACCTGATGGAAAGCGAGATACGGTCTAAGATGTAGCACGCTCGCCTAGAAAGTGCCTATATACTCTTTTTTTTAATAATTCCAGGTTGTACCTATCGGGAAAGATGGCCGCCGGCAGAGTATTCCGCTCTTTCGCAGTTTATTTGATTTTCAACAATCACCATATCAATATTATATCCCAAAAATAGAGCATCTAAATATTTATAAATTGAAGCTAAGAAATCATTGAGTACAGAGAATTTATTTACAGGAAGTAATTTACCTAAGGATTTTTTAATTTTAATAGAGGAGCGGCGAGCCAGTCGACCTCCGTCTGACTTCAAGATTGTTAGTGTCAGTTGCTGCAGTCAGTACAAGATGGTAATAAGGTCATTAGTTAGTTTTGGACTAAAACTGGTAGCCTGCAGAAATAAGTACCGTTAGTATCATTAGTTTTGGTTAGTATACGTTAGTATGATTGTAGTCGCAACATCGCACATCGCAACATAGTCAAAACTCCGTGAAAACCAGCGATCTCGAGAACTTAAGCAAATTATAAACACCTTTGGCGAAAATCAGTTATAGTGCCATCAAATCATATACGAATACGCAAACAGCTGAACGTCTTATACAAATCGTTAAAAAACCTTTAATATGACTGTTATAATATACCGGACGCTGTTTACCGAGTAAAACTTAAATTTGGTTTTAAGTACAGAGATTACTCGAAACCGACAAAAGCGAAAAGTTAAATTCCGAGCGCTCATTATCTTCAACATCTTATTTTGGCATGATCTGACATTTAGCTTCGTTTGGGCGTAAAGCCAAGGTTTGATTGCCCGCTTTAAGCTCTTAACTAACGACTAGTACCATCACAGGAACAAGATTACTTGTATAGCCTGTTTCATCCCCTATTCCATGGAACGTGTAACAAAACTAGTAGAACGTGGCAGTTAGTACACTTCTCTGTTTTTCCCTTCGGAAAAATACAGACGTAACCTTATATTACGAAAACGGTTATCTAAAATAAATGCACTAGCTTTTTGTATTGAATTCAGCATTTTAAAAATAAGTTTCAAATATAAACATTCGAAATTCAAATGTAAGGAAGGCATTTTTACTGACAAACCAGTTATTCCAATTGATTTTATTACACAATATGTGTAGTTGACACAGGTTGAATTAAGTTTAATTTGCTACAATAACGGGCCACAAAATTGATGACCATTTCCCGCTCTTTGAACATCGCCGCGCTGTGCGACAAGTCAGTGAGTCCGACGTATTAAAGTCGAAAAATTTACGGTAAACTGACAAATGAAAATTCACTACCCTGTGAATTCCAGCTGTTTTAAGATTTTGTAGCTCACCATCATTTTAGATGGTAATTACCTTTTTTAAGTACCCTCTTTATGATGTTTTTTTTTGTCAGTAATTAGGTACGTTGATTTTGCAGAAATAATTTGTGCCCTTCTTAAATATTTCAAGTAACATTAAATGTATGTAACATCAACTTATTTTATATTCATTGATTGATACATTAATAAAATTGATCCAATCACAAAATGTTTGCCGATACATTGTTTTATCAATGTACTTACATTGAGAAAAAGACATTAATTATTCTACATATTATGCATAGTGTAAACGTTACACTGTGCTGGTTGAGTGAGATACGCACGACAGCGTCCAAAACAAATTTAAAGTATTAGTTCTTTTAGTCGATTAATTATTGCAAAGTATCTTTATAGAGGATGTGTGTATTTACTATTACTTATTTCATACTTATCTTTTAAATAACAATAAAATAAAAGTAAAATAGCAAAGTTAAAATTAAAATGATGAATTGTTTGCGTGGGCGTTCTCATTAGCCACTGATGCCATTTTAGTCTACGGGTTTACATAGTCCCACAATTGGTTGCTCATTATGCTTGACACCAATCTAAAGGTCAGTCTATTCAATTCTACTAACATTTGGTCAGCAGCATTGTGTTAAGTGTATTTACATTTAAATGGTCATTTCAATTTCCTAATAATTTTGGTTTTGCTTTGAAAGATAATTTATATTATATATATAAATATATTTATATACGAAAAATCTGTTAACACCACAATTACTTCAGATAAAATTTTATTTACACGATAAGTAAAAAAGTGCATTGTAATTTCAGAGAATTCATAAATAGCATCCTTGTGATAAAATTAATAAAACAAAACTATTCCTCGATCACTAGAGTACAAATTGAGTGCAAAAATAAGTACATTCAAAAATCTTATTTGTGACTATTAGCAAACATTTATTGTATTTTAAATAACAATTATGCTTATAATATAAACTTTATATAATGTTATTATAATTGAAATAAAAGAAATAAAAACATGGCAAATAATCTGAAATTGAAAAACATTGAACAAGGTAGGCTTTAAGCTTTATTCTAATGGGTTTCGGATTTATTTAAAAGCCTGTCTGACCGATTGCCGCTCCACTTGTCGACTGCCGTCTTAGCTTTGTCTTTGAACATTTGCATTATGCTTATTTTTAGTTTTTCATGGAGCCTCCACGTAAAAGAGTGTTTTAAAAGAGCGTTTCACATTTTGCCTTGCTCATGACTTCGGATGGATCCAAAACTAGACGAGGTATCTATCACGTGAGACATACACGATTTAAGCCGATATGTAACGTAATCGTGTACACAATGTGGATACTCACAGTCGTCTATTAACGAAACTACCCTGAAACACGTCTCAACATGTAAAGAACAAATAAATATTTTAATTTTTATTTTTATTTATGTATAGGTAAGTTCACCAACGATTGATACATTTCAATAGTAGGTACACAAGTTGAAGTAAAAAAAGTACGATACAATAAATGTCGAATCACTTACAGGTAAAAACAAATAAATACTTTTTTCGGATAGACGAATTCAGGTTAAATAATTAATGCATTGTTGATATATTTATATTCAATTACGGAATAACATAAGAGGAAGAAAAAAAGAAAAAAAAATGCATATAAGAATATTATAAACCAATTATGTAAATGTAAAATAAATTAGAGACCAATTACGTATACAATACCTACGTATGTGTAACAATCGAGACGTTTATCACGATAATGAATAGTTTCAAAATCGGAGCAAACCTGTTTCAAAATCCAATTAGTTGGTATCAACAACTAATTGTGCGAGGAGCGAATACGGTTCGTCGGATCCAGTTCAATATATTGGCAGTGTTATTGCCTTTGATAATAATACTATTCATTGTATGCGTAATGCTGTAGTTTTGACAAATAAATAAATAAGTAACTTTGAAATAGCGATTGAGCTAAATATATCTGGAATAATTACATTTTTGTTGAGTCATAGTCTGTATTGTTAATGAGACATTAGAATCTCGTTGGACATAAGACAATAATTGATGCAATTCCTGACAACGGTCATTCATAGTTTGTTGGAAACTTAGTAATGACCATTCTTTCTTTCTTCTTTTTATTAAGTAATCAATACACTACAGATAAATCGCCCGATGACAAATCGGAGTAAAGTACAAAAAGTTTTTAAACTAAGTACGGCAATGCCTTTAAATTTCAAGCTCAATCTGAAACAATCTTTAGAGAACAATCTACACAACAACACCACCTATTCCATGGAACGTAAACGTAACTGGTGAAACGTGGGAGTTGTATTCCACTCCTTTGCCTACCCCTTCGGGGTTTACAGGCATGATGTGACGTTTTACATTTTTAAGTGAATATATTGACTTGAACCCTTTTATGACTTTTATTCACTTTTAAAAACAGGTCTACTCTCAGAAAGAGAAGAGTTAGGTCCATGAATAGCCACGCTGACCAAGTGCGACTTGTCCAATGTTATGCTGAATAATAAATTCTCTAAAGAATTATGGACGTAGACTATTGATTGAACCGAATAATAAACTGTTGCGTTCCAAAGACTTTTGTTTCTCGTTCAAACCTTCCATGTGCAATCGTCTAGTCACTAGCGCACTTTGCAATTGCATTCATGCACGACAGAGCCGACCTTTAATCAATCGAAACTAAGCGAAATAACATAAATTAACCATAACACAATAAATTTTAGCTAGTCGCGATTAAAACAAGGGTTTTGTTTGGTTTCCTTTTTGTTTTCACACGGTAAAATCTTCATCACGAAACTTGAGGATTTACATTAAACAATGCGTAAGGTATTTACATATACATATATGTAATGTATGCGAATTGAATTTAACATTGAAATGTTTAAGCTGTGTCTTACCACATATTACTATCAGTCACTTGTTTTTCCTTACATCTAAAATCTGCTATGTTCTCTGCCAAAGCCACTATGGTTAAAACTTCACTGTGTCCAATCATTCCTACTTCTGATAAGGCTATTTCGCAGACTTTCAGCTTTTATACTATAACAAAGATCTGGCGGCTACCTCTTCTGAGTCTAATTAGGGGTTGGCAGGCAAACTATTACCTAACTTTCCTCATCACCTCCAAAGGTTTAATATTTATTATATGTTCACGATCAGGAGTATCTATGTATATCAATGCCCTTTGAAAGATTGAAGAGCTCGTATAAATTTTGTCAACAGGTGTCGTGCATTCAAAGCCAGTTATGCCGTGCATCGCTCAATTTCGCAAATCGTTTATTAGTCGTCACGGTGTCACTGGTGTGGCAGCAAATGGCTGTAACTAAAGTTGTACCTCTAACTCGATGATAATTATTGTTATTTTTGTTTAAACAAATACCCAACGGATATGCTTAACTTCTGGTGTTGTGGTCCTCTTCTGCTTTGAGACATTTGTAAATAACTCATCACAAATGAGCAAGAATTTTTTTTAATATGTACCTCCTAATGGGTTACTACACACAGGTGCCTCATTGAAATAACTCACACCGTAGTGTATCTGCCTACGACAATATATTTTTCTATACCTATTAAATGCGCCGTAATGCACGTCGCACTAATATATCGTAACGTAACATCACACCTCTAATCCTCGAAGAACTAAGTAGAGCAGTGTAATAAACACCTACGTTTTAGTTACGTTTACGATCCATTTTGGAATAAGTGGTGAGCCTACTGCCATGTAACGGACACAGATCTAGATTCCGAGCCACTACTAGAAAATGCTATTAGAAAATTCATGTTATAAAAATTGTACTTAACCCACGAATTGAACCCGAAACTAATAATATTGGATTTTAAAATCCTACATTGGCGGCAATTGTGACTCACATACATAAGTTAGTCTCGTTTATTTTTGCCTTCCACTGATTTCAATTAAAATAAAATATTTATATAGTATATGACTAGTTCATTACAAAATAGACGCTTAGAAGACTAATGTACATATGTAGGTATAAACATAAATCGCAAGTCATTTTAACTTAACAAACAAAAAACATGTCTTGCTAAACATATGTACTCGTACATTAGTTCCGCGCCTCCCGGTCTCGTGTGGTACGCAATCGTTCAATGCTCTTTACATTCGCGTTCACACAAAGCGTGACATGAGCGACCTTTGCACAAACTGACTGTTCTAACATTAAACCCGTATCGGCACTACAGATCACTGGATTATGTTACTCGAATAGGGGCTAATAGGTAAAATGCAAGTGCATATTGTTTAGAAAGTTAAATGACACGCAAATACAATAAGACTATGTACGATACTGAACGGGAATCATTTTAAAATTGGTGACTACAATACTCTGTGAACTGATTAATATATGAACTGTCCCTAGAATTAATCTCAAATCACAAAGTTTCACACTTGGATCACACGCGAACGCTATCTGGCGCCATTTATGATACGAAAGATTTTTACAATAATTTATTAATATTTAAGACAAATCATTTTAATATTATTAATAACCAAGACAAATACATATGGATTTATGAGAATTTGTGAAATTACGGTGGCTGCAAAGCTATTCCCTTATCAGGTCGAAGTGCCTGAAGGCGGCTCCCTTATAGCTTTGGTCGATGCAGCCGTTCAGGGAATAAAAAGATAACTTTTACGCGAAACTACAATAGTGGTTATTTTGATGTTTATATTGAAATAGTTGAATCAGCAAATGGTAGCAATGATTATACTAGTGATGATCAAGTTAAACAAAATGAAGAAAATGTGTCATTTTTATTGTCTCAACCTCAAGAAAATGGGTCACGGGTAGATTCAAATTAAACTGGGGACCCGCTTTGTAAAATAATGGGAACGCATTCCACTACACAGTACCTCGCAGGTGATGCGGAAATCTATGTAATAACAGATATTCTGATAACTGACTTATTTTCTGAATTGATAACAACAAAATACTACTACATATACTGTGCCTTACAATTTTCAATGCGACTAATCTTAGTAGCTGTGAACTCAAGTGTAATTCAATTATTTTACGTCCAGCGGAGCGGGCGGATGTCAGCTAGTTTTTTTTTATATTAGTCACTATATTTATTTTATACATTTAGATACATATGGTGTTTGTATAAACTCTGCTAATATACATTGGGTTTAGACTGACAGGTCACGTCGATCCAGAGCTCAAGTGAACGCATTCTTTTTGATTTCATTCATTCATTCTGCGTGCAGGTGTCATATTATCTTCTGATATTAATCCAATGTCACCAATTGACATTTTTCTCTTATTTCAGCGTGAATATACAATAGAACCGTTCCAATACATTAATTCTCAGTAGAAATAGAATAGAAATAGTTGATCAGAAATAGCCCTGTATGCGCTACTTTAACATTGAATTCGTATCAACAATTGCAATCTGCTCAACGTCTCGGAGTTGGCGAACGAACATTCACGAATGTAAGAGCGAAACTATCGGGACTCAACAGTTGTCGATATGAATGAATGTTAATGCTCGGATTATTTAGACATTTACAACGGTAAAGGGCAGTGCCGTGGAGGAAATACAGCCTGACACGGTTACTTTGATAGTGGGTTCGCGTTTATGGACTGTGTTGTGGCTTGATATCGGCTTTAATACCTGTACAGGCTTACAACTTTACATCGACAGTTCTACCTCCCATAAACATGCTTTACAATGTATGTAAATGTGTGTAAATGTATAACATAATTCAATGTATGCCTAACCACACATTCTACATTTTGTACAGATGTATACAATATTGTACATTATACGTTTTGTTTATAATATACAATGCGTTAAAACGTAGTGTGTAATATCATATATAATACATATACGAGTATATTTACGAAACAATCAATGGTGGTGACATCAATTAAATGTTGCTCACACTGACAGCGAGTGTACGGATCAATTTGTCGACTCTACACGCCTCGCTGAACTCCAAGGAGTGTAGATTTCCTCACAATGTTTTCTTGCGCTGTTACAGCAAGATTAAATGTTAATCTTAAGAATGTATATACTTTTTTAGAATCCAAGTCCCATCAAGTCCCAGTTATCCCCTTCAAAAATATGTCACCTAAATTCTTTTCTACAATGTATGCTCAAGTTACTGTCAAACATAGTTCAAAGTAAAAATTTCCCTCACTATAAATTATAGAGCTGAAGTTACTGATATCTTCTCCAAAGCTTAGCGGTCACCGACGCTTTGTCGGCGCCTCTCGGCTCATTGTCATTATCGCGTGACGTTTCGACTTCATCCAATAGCTGGGTCAAGACGTTTTGATCCACACTACTAGCGTAACGAAGTAGCTGCATATGGTCATTTTACCTGCACATATAACTTTTTTCATATTATTTTACGCATGTTCAGTGGTTCAAATTTAAAAATCAATTAACAATGAATATTATAATTGTCCCATGGAATAGGTGGGGAGCCTACTACCATACATCGGGCACAGGTTCAGACTCCGTGTCACTACTAGAAAATCTAAATTAGAAAAATCCAATAGTACCCGACCCGGGGTTTGAACCTAGGACCTCTCGATCGGCGGTTGCGCTGTAACCACTCGATCAATGAGGCAGTCATTATTTTCTGTATAACCGGGATAATTATCGTCAATAGTATTTATATTATGATGCTTATAAAAGACCGGATAATTATTAGTTTGTTGCTATTTACCTGGTCTATATTAATTTTTGACGTATTACAATTGATGATCCATAAATCCTCTTACAGCGCTCTGTTTCTATAAAGTATCAAGATAAGCGAACTTCACAGAAGGCGGCATTTCGCAGTCGCTTTCGACTTAAATCGCTTTTTTGTCTGCGGTCACAATTTCGAGTCCAATGGCCCATTCAAAAGGCAATTTCGACAAATTTCCTTCTCAGTAAATCATATTGTTTGTGAAGGGTCCGTCTCACTTTATAACATACATAACTTTTATGTGTTTCTTTAATAACGGCAAACTAATTTAAATTGTGCTGAGTTAGAAAATGCAGTTTACAAAACTACCTATTCAAAAAGTAGCTGTAATTGTAAAATATTTAAAAAGATATCAATTAAAAAGGTGTCCATACATCCTACTTTGTATTTTCGTGTTCTGGTTTTGTGTTGGTTTGATATTTGTCTTATGTTCGCTGTCACTGTCACATATGTATGTAGAAAAGGCGTTTTCGTTAAAATAAAGTAAGTCTCTCAGAAATCTTACTCAATTTAGTGCATCCCAATAGTAACATTATTTATCATGAC
>DWEE01000606.1:0-16282 GCA_018245755.1 Parelbella macleannani | reverse complement strand
GTCCAGCAGTGGAACGGTAAAGGCTGATGTGAAGATGATGATGATGAAACATTAAAAGTAAAATATACATACGTCTAATATTCTATCGATATATCAAAACGACAAGATTTTAAAACCGCCCATGCACAAACGAAGAATGATTATTAAGAAATTTGTTAATTATTGAAGCGTACATATAAGTCCGACAACCCCAAACAACCCGTCTTGTGACTCGTAGATGGTAATGAATATGCCTAACGTCTTATTGAGGTACTTTTTAATTATTTAAAATTATACCCACTCTACATTCTAATTGAATTGACACGTGGTCTTACTGAATTCCTAGTACACCGAACAACCAGCCCGAGACAAGGGAACTTAATCCCTTTTTTAAACCTGTAATATATTAGGAGATATGAAAAACTACAATAATTTAACTATTGTTAACTGCTAACTAATTCATTCGTAACTGCTCTTTTTAATAATTGTTAATAATATAATGTTTACTTAATACACAATAAACTTGTAACAAAGAACTCGGTTAACGCCCAATTGCATTTACTGACACTCAGCCCTAGTTAGATGACGACCATTTTTGTTTTTTCTCCGAAACGGTAGGCAGAATGCAGTACACCGCTACGTTTCAACAGTTGCGTTATACGTTCCACCGGAATATAAGCTGGGTGGGCCTATTGCCATACACCGGGTACAGATATAGACTCTGCTGTTTACCCGGAATTTTTTGTCCGACGCGGTAATCGAACTCAGGACTTCGCGATCAGCAGTTATGCTTGCAATCACTTAACAAACGAGGCAGACAAGACATAATGATATGTACATATAGGTACAGCGTTGTTGCCGCCGCCGGCTATACATTCTGGCTTTGATCCTCGCTTGACTTATAGAGATTACCTCCCGGCATTACGTCTGCCCTTTGTTATACATAGTAATAAGTTAAAATAAATATAAGAGCCAGCAAACTATTACCAGACAGACGTACATTTTTCCGATGTACCCACACGTGCAGGTCGCAAATAAAACTTGCAGCACTCTTCAAACTCGCGTCCTGTTACGGTTCACGGAAGCCACTTAAATCTTTAAAACAACGATCTGCGCGACCGTGCCACTCGGTCGAATGCTTGACACGTAACTTAACAACCACAATGCTCTGAGAGGTTTTTTGACTTACTTTAAGCACTGAACAATCAATAGTTACAGCGAATACGTACCTGGAAATAAAAGAAAGACAAATATTAATAACATACCCTCAATACACACAATAAGATAGTCATAACATAAGAGTAACATAGAAACCAACATTACTCCTATATAAAACTATGAAGTATAAAGCCGGAGTACTTTACGGAACATAATAACATTAAATATATCGAATCGAAGAGCTTCAGACGCACACATGGATTTATATCCATATGTACGTAGGCTTTTCGGTTAAACCAAAACCGCACTAATACAGGAAAAAAGACAAAACCGTTCGTGTATCTCTTATTTCATTTTTTCTTAAATTCTCCCAATATTTGAAAGCAACAGATTTAATTTTTTTTTTATTTAAATTTAATTTATTTTTTTAATCACATATCAGAAAACATCTTTATTATATACACGCCTACAATCTGTTTTTGTATAATAAGTTTTTGCCAATATAAAATATTCATCCACGCATTTATAATGATTATTATCGATATTATTTTCATAATAAGAATACGAAACAATTTTAATGACTAATTGTGGTGCCAAAACGATGTATATAATTCTTAATCACTGGTTCACAATACAATAGATGTTCACTTTTTGTAATATCCTTAATTATGTTTATTGAAGCACATATATCTACATTTTTAATTTTGGAATTTCATTTGTTTTCCAAAGAATCTACAATATTACATAGAAAAGCAATTGCGTCCATTATTTTCTCGGGACTAGAACTCACGATCCTGGCTCACTAACTACTAAAACAAAGGGCCTGTTCGAGTCAGGCCATGTGACCAAAAGTTTAAATTTTCAACGAAGTAACTTGATCAGTCTTCAATTTAAAAATGTCCCAATACGGCCATATTTTTTTTTCATTACTTGTACACTGAGTTACCCGTATGGTGAACATTTTAAATATTAAATATATGTACATATATACATATAATGTGCTAACGCTCGTCCTGTCGTCAATTTTGTGTTAGCTACAGCAAACTCTTAAAATATTTAGATTTAATCTTAACTTTACTACATTTACATTGACAACAGGTCTCTTCTTTTGGGAATTAAATTATCTTACGGAAAATCTGCTATTACAGTAAAATTAATATTTTTGGGGAAATAAGTTACAGGAATTCCATATTTATTTAATGTACACGGAACACGCAATATAAGTACATAGATAGTTCTACGGAAATATCAATTACCTATAAACTTCCGGTATTCGTAATTGTTTTCTATAAAGCTCTCTCTCGTGAACCCCTTATCGTATCGGTAAAAATTCGTTCAGTGTATTATATTAATCATATACTATACATAGATACATATATTATATAAGGCTATGAACGAATCGCAGCGGGCTGTGTCGGACATTTGCATCGGTAACGGTGCGCGGGGTCGGCGACCGGCCGCGAAGGCCGCCGCGATGGGGGTGACGTCATCACATACCTCACCTCCAACGAGTTATAGCGAACCATCCACTGACCGATGTCACCTGCGATTACGAATATGCTCCCCAATGGAGTATGGTCAATACTGTAGTCGCGGTAGGAATGTAGAAGAAGCAAGGCAAATGTACAAGGATAGAGATATTCGGCATCGGGTACTCTCTGCCTTCCGCATAAGGGACTTAGCGTCAATCTATAATAATAACAATAATAACAGAAACCGCAGTGATATTCCAGGTCAACAATAAGTAAGTTTAGTACATCAGGTCAGGCGCAGATTCGTTCCTGTCACACCCCAAGCAGCCGGGAACAAATCTGTCGCTGACAAGTACAACACAGAGCTTGGATACAAATGTTCGCAGCCGACAGTGGCCTCTTTACATAGAGTCGCCTATATGCAACTTTGTTACTTCTATTGAAAATGGAAACAAGAAAATTATTGTCTCTCTTGTTCAGTCATGTCGACTTTTCAGTCATGCGCGGAGTGACGCTACTGAATCTCGATTTACAGCAAAGTCAATCGAGGATTCTCAATAATTACCACATATTATTTATTAACATATTTAGAACTCGATGTCAAAATGAATGAAGGCAATTAATAAAGGTTTGCGATACGCAGCCCGTTGACGACGCGGCGCGGCGCGGCGCAGTCACGAGGCGGTGACGTTATCACAAACCTATACTGAAGCAATTACATTGTACAAAAGCTTTAATTTCGAGCGCCATCAATTATCCCCTTTTTTGGACGAAATTGAAAAAAATCCCTTTCACGTGTTTTTGACGGTAATTGAATTTTACACAATTAAGAAGATTGGGTCCCTTTCAATGTTTCCAAATAATTAAATGCCCGTGCACACGTTTAAGCACCCGGGTATTTAAACGTTTCATTTAAGTGTTTGTCACACTATCAACGTTAAATATTTTGGACAATTTGCAAAATAATCTTAGTTTTCATCAGATCACTATCTAGATCTTTCTTGAGTGGAAGAATAGGGGCTGTAAGTTTTCATATGAAAATTCATTCATGAAGAGATACTGTTATAAATGAACTGCGACAGACATAGTTAATTTTGGCTCGTAATCCGGGAAAATATTGCGTCCGATATGAGTTCTGTTTTCAATTTTAACATAGTGCACCTAGAGTCGCCGCAAGACATTCTGAGAGCATTATCGATTTTGGCTTTCAGGCGAATTGCACAGACGACAAATTCGCAAAAGCTATCGAAAGTTTAAAACTATTCGATGAGAAAACCAGTCATTTTTCAGAATATACGAGCATTAGCCACGTCGGATTTTGCTGCGATGTCAAGATACACATCCATAAAATTGTTCTATTAATACTTAGAGATCATCTAAAATAGTGGAAGATATCATTTTCGTCATCATCAACACCATTATCTATTTTTATCACGTCGACACGTCTACTACACGTGACACTCGCTACGTGGCTGCAAGGCTCCGGAGCGTGGTACTTATTATAATATATGCACTGCTCCGATATGAAGTAGATTACTTGTCGCGTATAATTTTCGCACAGGTTTTCTTCCACTGGTCACACTACGACCAAGTGTGACGATTTTTATCGTTTGGTAGTGATTAAAACAAACAGATTTACGAGACTACCGAAGCAGGTGGACGCTAGTGGACCATTAATTTTACTTGTTTCCCGTTGCGAGTCGGTCAATAATGGAGCTCACAAATATAAATAACCCATGAAAAAGCACATAATGTACACACACATTTTATTATCCCCCCCACCCTCAATTTTAATTCGCGGCGGACTTAAATAATTTTCATATAATTTATTATCGTTTATTAAAGTTAATTGTACTGTCGCAGGCTTCAACTACTCTCCACGGAGTGTTTGGAAAGCGTCGCTACAGTGCTTTTGCCGTGTAAATGTCACAGACCGACATTATACACACAGAAAATATCACTTTCACCCTTCTAATATTCATATTGATTCTGAATTAAACAAATATTTTACTTCGATTGATATAAAATTGTAGCAATCAGAGCTTAGTAGTTTATAACGTAGTGTCCCGCTCGGGGTGTTTCGGGTTCACAGCCTGGAGCGCACGCCTTTCTTAAGCAATTATTTTTAAATATTATGTATCACTTACTACAACGGTTAAAGAACATCAACAACAACATTAGTAAACGGGCACACTTTAGAGTTCTTTGTGTTGTCTATGGAGTGTAACATTTTGATAATTCGCACTGGGTCGCCGTGGCAGTCTGTGGTTGTAACCGCCCACATGCTGCGCGGGGAGACATCACCAACAATGTGACAGTTAGCAGAAGCGTTGATGTCTACTAACCTAACGTAACTAACGTATGTAAAATGTTTCATAGTCACCACGTTTAAAATCGACACATTTATTAAGCGTGGTCTACACAATATACACAGTTAATGAACGTTTCGGAGCACATCGTATGATTGGGCAGCCTGTGACCCAGACGGCTCGTAATTATCACTAAACCAACACTATCATTGTTAAGATGAAATGTACACACACACGTTGCTACACATACGTACAACAAGTTTGAACGAGTCTCTGATCCCCGAAGGAATTACGCGTTGTTATTCCTAATAGCAGCTAATCTTATGTCAAATTCAGTCTATATAAAATGCAGTGACGGTATAATAGGTTGGTGACAGTGTGAATATTAATGAAAATGTGAAAGTTCATGATTAACATATTAATTATTAGGTACATATTTACATTAATTTTACTCTTACTGCTCAAACTATACAGATGACACGCGATGACGCAGCGAGCTCGCCTCGACAAGACTACTTTTCTGACAATAACAATAAATATTTATCCCCTCCCGTTGACTGCATAACTCCGGACACAAGTTTTGCGTACTGTGGGACGACGATACTAAGATATTGTGCACGCGGGAGAGCACGAGAGACGGTCACAACATATTGAAAAGATATAATAGGTATAAAATACATATATACATTAATATTCTAACGTTAGTAACAATTACAATAATATAGTTTTTGTTAAAAAGCAAAACCAGGATGTAATTTAAAACGGAGGAGAAATGGGTTAATGTGAAGTGCGAAGTGAAATGTTTGTATTAATTTTCTCTGTCGGGGTTCACATCTTCACAACGCAACGCCGAAAATCGCTAATCAACATTCCGCCCGGAGAGATGAATCACAGGCGGAGGCGGCAATGATGCGAAACGACCTACATTATTATTTAAAGGCACGTTAAATATATTCTTTAAGGTACAATGTCAATAACCCCCCAGCGTATAAGGCGATAGTGTTGGCCAAATACTGATACCAAATAGCCAAATAATGTTTTTTGTTTGTTTTCGGGTGACTAACCGGCGTGCGGTCAGCCGCGCGGTTAACCGCTAGCTATCGTCGCGCCGCGCGTCAATAGGATTCACATTACATATTATATGTTGTGCAAAACAATTCCCAATTTGAAGTGGGTCGGGAGTGAGGTTGTCTAGTGCATGCATAAGTTTTGTACAAATAAAAGATCTAAACTGATGCGTCTTTTATTTCCAGAATAGCGCAGTTAGAAGTCAGTAGGCTCGCATCTCATTTATTAAGATTGTATGAAAATCAAAAATAACGGTTATTAAGTGTAGGAAATTACTGTGCTAGTTGGATGATCACTTGATGATGATTTGAAAAAGTACAAGCGGTTTGACATATTTGCGCAGTTGATATTATATTTTAAGACCACGTGACGGTTATGTTATCACGAAGATCGTCAATTTCATAGGATTAAAGAAATTAATTACGATGACAATAAAAATTAAGACATTTTCTACAATCTAGTAAGAAACGTTCCCAATAAATTACTGTACGATAAGGAATAATATAAAACTGAGTGAACACAAACATATACTGAAATGCATTTGCGCCCCGACGGAAACAGCACATTGGGGCGCCGAGCTACGCTAGTGAATCCGGCCAGGCTAACTCGAATACTCGGCCCACTTTATCGAACTGCCGAATTCGATATCGAATTCTTACACACATCTCGTATTTTTTCGTCAGTACAAATAAGTTTGCCTTTCGATGGATTTTAATAAACGCTTGACCCGCAATGGCACGAGTGCATGGACGCAATAAATTTTAAACACGCGTCGTTGTACCACAACATTGTAATCGCTCGTTAAGTCGCAGCTGTCTGTTGTGTGATAGCAGTCTTTATTAAACCTCTGCTCGGAACAGACGCATATAATATCCTCCGAACTATATAAACTCTAGGGAGGGAACTTAGCATTCCTTCCTAGAAAACGAGTTATAACGCCAACAGGATCGTTATCACGTAAATGTAATGAAAGGATTCTATCATAATCATTTATATTTGCAAATATAAAATTAGATTGTTACCAGAAGGAAGCTAACTTACGGATGTACTTAAACATGTAGCAGAATACAAAGCGACTTAAGTCGGTAAGTCCATTCACTCGACTTGCCTGACTGAATAATCCCTCACGTCTAAACTCGAATTCCATTCCAAGTATTCCGCTGCGCTACTATAGTCAGCCCACCGTCCGTATATCAACTTATCAACTTGCCCCTCCCCTGGGCCGTTGGCTGGTGACGTCCTTGGATAGTAATGATAATAATAATATTACATTCGCACTGTGTATAAAACTTACGCAGACAGCTAGTCTGCATAAGTTCAAAATACTATGCGCAGTAACCTACTGCGCATAGTATTTCAGTATTTTAAAATTACTTATTATTACTCATTATCAACATCATCTACCATCAGCCTCTCTAATAGATAGACGTCCGCTGAGTATAATCTCCACGCTAGACATCCGAATTCTGGATTGCAGAGCACGCCTTTTCACACCACCCACACTGCAGCCCGTGGCGGCCAGGGCGTTAAGCCGCGCATACGGAGTTCTTATCATACCGCCACCAGCGAGCGCCTTCTATGACATCCTGGTAACCGACGTGGACTCGCTGCAAGTATTATCTCCATTCTAAGCTACTAAATATTGCTATTAGTACTTTGTGCAATTTAAAGATTGTACGTGTCACAGGCACGCGCAGAGGTATTATTATACCTACATGGCTGTGTGCGAAGTGGAACACCTGAGAATATGAGGTTTAATCGGGAACTTACCTATATACTGTAGGGAGAGCAGCAAGTATGACAGTAACATGACGGTAGCCAATAAAACTGTCTAAACATCGGGGTCGTCCGACAACGAGTTAAGTTTGTTCTTTGCTAGTGCGACGTCGTTGTCGCACGTAGCCTTCGCTTCTACATATACGTAACTTAGTTAAGTTTTAGTCCCTATGGCTTACACTACATTATCATTTTGTGAAACAATTGATATTATTATTATTACTTTATACGCACGCCAGGACCCCTACAGTGTATGTAGAGAGCACGAAAGCAAAACAGAACAAGCAAAAGTGCAAGTACTGTCAAAAAGTACTGAAGAAATATAATACCGTAATATACTACTCAAAATTGGAAATACTAGTGTTTTTTTGCAAATAAATCCCTAAATCAGAACCAAACGATTAGAGCAAAGATGTACGCGGACTAATTGGCTTTCCGCGCAAACGAAATCACTTATAAAAACTCGCCCGTTAAGCTGGTAAATCAAACGACTTTATCCATTGATCCGATATTTGCCCACGCTCGTGTTGTACCTACGAGAAGAAAAGCCGACTTTTGATTTTTTTTATAAGTCTCGTTCCAATTTTAAAACCTAACGAGTTCAAATTAAGAAAACATAATCCCCAGGCACATTT
The DNA here is from genome assembly GCA_018245755.1 of Parelbella macleannani. NCBI lineage: Eukaryota > Metazoa > Arthropoda > Insecta > Lepidoptera > Hesperiidae > Parelbella > Parelbella macleannani. The sequence continues at coordinate 7,885 of DWEE01000606.1, read as the reverse complement.
ATATTTACTAGACTAGAAAAAATCTGCATTCACTGAACACCGCTTCAGCATTTACTTTGAAAGCTTCTCTATGCTTACAAATTTAAGTAGTATTTTTAATTTCGCAATACTAATGTTTAAAGTTAAAAAGCATTACGTTTTAAACAGAGCTATTCATAACGGGTCGTAGCGAAAAAGGCTTATAGTTGAGAGTACACGAATCGTGGATAGGTGGTACCAACATATCAATAATGGAATAACACACGTGCACAATCTTGGAAAAGCAATCGGTAATATTCTTAAAAGTAGCGTTTTTACCGGTTGGCTGCGCGGCGACCTCAGTAACCAACAATCCATATCCCCTAGTAAATCGGACATAAGTGCCGTATTGATATTAATTTTATGAGTGCGTTCCTCGTGTCCCTCAGATATGAGAAAGTCAAACCTATGATTTGTAACAGTAAAAGTGATATCAATATCACTGAGCTTTCGCTCGTAGAAACCAATCCGCAGTCATCCGGCAGATTAAACTGCGCGATTCGTACCTACCGCTGGCCGCGGCGACCGGGTCACCTAGTTCACGACTGCAGGAGAAACCGGAAACTACAGAAGGATCATAATAATCAAAACAGCTGGCATGAAGAATACTCGAGAATTCTGGAATCTAAATTCTCTGTAATCTCAAGAATGATTTTAAAAGGCACGATAAATGGCCACCTCGTTTAGAATTAAATTTTGTAGTCTCAAAAAAGCGACAAATAAAACGACAAATCCGTGTCGAGGCGGAAAAAGAATATATCCCCCGACGCCATGCCGGGGAAACCAGGATATAATAATCGGGAATCTTCATTTAAAATATGAACTTACAAAATAAAAATAAGGAAGAAAAAATAATTGATGAAGTACAAAAATATCTGCATAATCACAATACTGAACCAATATGACGGCAATGCAGAAGGGATATTGAAAATAATGACGTCAATACAAATAGTTTTATGTAGAATATTCCAGAAGCTGGTGTAAGGAAGGGACGGATTAAGACGTGCACGCGGTAAGCCGCGTACGGTGCGCCGCGGCAGTCGGCTCACCTACATGTGAACAATGCGAGACGCTCCACACGATTATTGTAGAACAATGTACCAAACTAGCGTGCGAGTATGAAGGGAGTCATTAATGTAGTACAGGTACAAAAGTTTTTAAGTAAAGAGATAATATGTGGCGCTGAATATACTCTACCCATCCCACAAGGGATCTGGCAAGCTTAAAATGATAAGAACAATAACCATCATAATTGAGAACACAAATTACACAAATTCATATTTCAATACGAATAGTGAATTGAAGTATTTCTATTCACTAATATCGCTTTATCGATTTTTGTATCTGACTAAGTACGTATTACACGCCAATCTCTTCAACGATTGATACCAGACGCGGTACCTAGACATCGCTCTGCATCTCGAAACGTCTGGAGATGGCGAAAGAATGCCACCGACTGTTATAATTATTTATAACACACAATATACTTCATGTAGGTACATCTGCGACTTTATACATGGCACTGTGAATATTCACCGTTTTAATGTTGCGATCATAAACAGCAAGTTTTATGCACGCTCATTCTGAGCCGTCACCACAACACAATGTACGAGTAAAATGTCACATGCAGTATAGGAATTGTACACCGAGTGTATCGGATGTCAACGGGTTGACAGCCAGTTCTGTACACGTTCGACAGGACAATGCTGCCAGTAGGTACATATCATTACTTATGTATATTCATTTGTAATCGGGAGGACAATTTCCCAAACTTTAAATTAGAAACTGCAAGATTTGAAGTCCTCATTATCAACTCCCTTATCATACTACTATTGGATTACGAAAGTTTAAAGTCATAATCTGCCACACTGGTCCAGTGCGGTTTTATACACTTCGGACGCCTTAAAGAACATTATGGAGATCTTTAACACGTATCTTCGCGATGTAAATATTCATTTGCACACACCACACAGTAATTATGTTTAATACACTTGATCTTAAAACGTATTCAATATTGTAAATCAGGTCAGAACATTAGTTCCAGAATTTGACATCACGTCACCGATTTGTAAAGTACTAGCACACAATCAGAATCTTTTTTGAAAAACGTCTTCATATTTCTTTAATAAATGACCGCTAATATTGGATAAATATTGTATAATGCTCTGTGGCGTAATGAACAGAGGTCGGTAGTAGGTACTAAATAGAATATTAACAGAGTTTTAATGAGAGCTTCGGCTGAGTTTTAATCAGGCGCCTTATCCGTTAATATTCGGTAACGCTTTTGCGAAAAAAATTGACTTGATATTGTGTCGAAATTGCAAGCGGAAATGAATAAAAATACTTTTTATCAAATAATCGATGTAAGTTTTAAAAGAAAGCTGACTTAGTTACATCATTTACTCGTATATTTGAAAAACGGACAGATCGATTTTCACGTTTTTCGGTTTACTAGATTAGTCCCCGCCCCAAATAGCAGAATTATTAAAACATCGGAAAAATCCACAAAAAAAAATTATGCAGAAAAATTTATTTATACATTTTGTATACATTATACATATCTATACATTTTGTCTGATCAACTTTTTTGATGATTTTTTGTACATTCGGCTTCGAGAACATTTCTCGTGATCTAATTAATTCATTTTATTTAATTGTTTTGTTTAATTCGTGGCAGGTGGTAGTGGTTGGATGAGATTTGCGGAGGATCGAGTGTTGTGGCACACCTTTGGTAAGACTTAAGTCCAGCAGTGGAACGGTAAAGGCTGATGTGATGATTTTATTCGTGACGTGTAATCATAATTAAGCATTGCGTCATCGTAAACAAATCTAAATAAAATAAGAATAAAGTCAACACGACATTCATTGATTCTAACACGATACGGAGTGCACCGCGTCAGCGAGTCTAATCTAAATTAACAAATACACATGTTTAAAATTATATTAAACTAATTTGTTACAACTTATGTTGGTATTTACGTTTCCGTATTTATATCTTTGAGTAGACTTCCCTAAAATTGTATCGGGATAAACATCGCAGGGCTCGTTTGATGTGATATGTTGGGACAACGCACGTGTGTGTCGTGTATGTCACGGGAGACTATAAAACCACCAATAACACAAAGTGCTCGATTATTTTTCCTTTACGTAAAGAGAATGAAAAACGAGCACCAGTTACACGTGGCCGCGGCAGGATAGTGTGACTAAATATTGTCGACTTCGATTAGCTCACTTAGTATCTATTGGTTTTTTAAGACTGCAGAAATAAGAACGTTAGTAACATTAGCCCGTATCGTATCGTATTATTATGACTATAAATTAACGAAACCAATGATGGACCGCGGGATCGCGGGAAGCCCATCATATGATAAAAAATGCATTAAGTAATGATAATAATAATATTTCGATATAGCTTCACGTGCGGCCATCTAATTTTAATTGTATCGGTGGCAAACTAATAAACTTAAAGTTGATTTCCAACTGTGCTAATTTCCAAATACTATCAATTTCCGCCCACATACACAAAACTACTTTGTACTCATTGCATAAATAGTTCTACTGGATGGGGATCGAATCAACAACATCCGTGTATTCAGTAGCAAAAGTAACATTAACACTGTTATATGTGCAATTATTTTAGAAATTGTGGAGGTTATATTTCTTGAGCAATTTTAAAATACATAAGTAGTCAGCTTCACCAAGAACTACCGGACTAACGAGTCAGTCAACGATACAGCCGACTTAGAGTTTGGACTACGACATATCTATTTTAGCGTATCACACCAGTACCGATGCACGGACGGATGCGACCCAATTTATGGACGAAACGATCGCTATAAACAATACATCCGATCTTTTAAGTTTAGATCGAGTTCGGAAGAGCGACGACGGCTTCGAGCGGCAAGCGCGCATTCCGGCGATATTTTAAAACACTATCTGAGCGTTCCGATTGTTGCTGGTGTTAAGTCGCATCGATTGTAATTCGAGTAAATTTTTTTAACATCATAAAATATATTGTTTCACAACCGTATCAGGTCATATTTGAACAGCCTTAGAAACTTGTAAGCGCATTGCGCTTGCATTTTCGAATTGATTTTACAAATTAACCAATGATAAACTGAAAGAATTTTAATTCTATCGGTCTCAGACCGCAGCGAGCACGCGGAAATGTGAATAACGAATTATTAACATCACACTAACCCACTTAGCGAATATCGAACTGCACAGTTGCGCAAAGTTACTGGACCACTCAATTACACATACGTACATACATATGTGCGTATCAGTAGCATGTAGGTAAGAAAGAAAATTCAACTGAAATGCCTTCCGTTTAAATACCACAATTCATACACACATCTTATTCAAATCCCATTACGGCGTGTCTAAATACAAACAGAATTCTCCCTAACGTTCTCTAAAGCGTATAAGTTCTGCCATTCCATACTTGAGCAGCTGGGCAGGCTCTGGCGTCAAATATATTCATTGTAGAGGAAATCATATTGGAACAGTAGAACCTAGAGAGCGCTTGAAGATGATATCTATATCGTTTCTTATTAAAAATAAATAGCCAATATCTTTCTGAGAAAATGTTTGTCAAGTCTAGACTGGAAAACAATATCAATAATGACGACAATGTCCTAAGCAAACACAGCTGTCGGCTCTGTTTCGGAATAATTATACTGTTTCGTATACAATTGAAGTATATTAATAATTGAATATGTTAAGTGCTATTTTGCAATACATTTTTTTGGATTATTACATCTTCACGCGAAGTCAATCTTCACGAAGTAGGCAGAAAGCACCAAGTGCTAAAATCTCTAACCTTGGGACATGAAGCGCCTTTTTTACATTTGCACGTGACGTCCTTTGAACACCAATTGCCGGACGCCAATTGAAACAACGACTATTTGACAAATGATTTTTCTTAAATAAATGCACCCTCATAATTTCATGAGGGAAATTATTATTAATGAGGGACGCTTAATTATTTCCTCAAGGAATTTTCCTTGAGGGAATAATTACGCGTTAGAAGTACCTACCTACGTTAGTTAGTTCTAACAAAGAAAACTACGTCCAAATCTCAAATCACACAACAATATGTAGGCGACGCGGCTAAATCTGATACTGACGCATCATCGCCATTCGCTGCTAATGACAAGCTGATAGACTGACAGATATGCCGATACTAGCGCAGCGGCGGACGGCCAGCCGCGGACGGCGAGTAGCGTCAAAATATCAATACCGCGGACACGCCCCAAATTCAATAGCCGAATATTGCCGTAACGCACCTTCTGCCGTAGATCGTACATTGTAAAATTTACCTGATAAGCAAATTACAATCAGTTACTACTGGAGGAGTAGATTTGATTGGTTACTGCCAATCAGAAATACTTAAGCGCGAGACGCGTAGATTTTTATTTCACGTTGCTTGACGATGGTACATTAATTGCAAAAGAAAAATAATTCCTTTATTATCAAATATACATGTATTGATCAATATAATGAAAAGACATTTTTCACGTGTATACAAGTACAATACACGTATTCAAATAGAATCGAATTCATGTCAAAGTATAGTCGTCATTGCAGCTTATCGTATACTTTGTTGCACAAGTTATACCTACACCTTGACATTAATCCTGTGTAACTCTAAGCAACCGCATAAACCGTCTGGCTGTCTGCTACACATGTACATCGAGCGAGATATCTTTACTGTAGACACGATATAACAATCAACACCACCAACAGTTCTACGAAGAACTCAAATTATGCTAACGCGTCGAACGCTCGGCAATCGTGTTACGTCTGTATACGATTCCGTCTGTGCTCCGATAATGTAAAGAGACTTATCTAGACAAAAATATCAAAACAATAATACTAGACAAATTTGTTCTGTACAAACTCTTTAATAATACACATATCATCCATGAATATGTACATATAGGGAAGCTTTCGACGCTTCTAGATACATATAAGATGATTTGTGAACTACTCGTATCTCGAACAATTCACTCCGGAGTAAATGTTAGTTTTCATACATTATATAGTCTATAATGTTATACATATTTGTTTATTTTACGTGGTAAAATTTAATGTTCAATCATTAAATGCACAGCAAATAATATTTTATTGCAGATTGAACCGATATAATATTATTGTAAATATGTCAGTTATGTGCTTACGATTAATGTTTGTAATATGTATTTGGGGGCTTGTTTGCAGCAGCTTGTACGCGCTATATCAAACTGCTGCTTAGCAGCAATGCTGCTATTGATATCGTTCCGTTAATGAATAGGTAAGGCAAACGCATAACATAAGGTTATCGCGAAAAATCAACCGCAAGTGGACTAATGGGAAATAATACCAAATATATAGTACAAAGCTTACAATACAAAAATCCGATTAAATCATAATAATACAACAGACTACAAAACAATACATGAATTTAGTCTAATTTCTTAAGAATTTTCCAATAATCCGGCAACACGCAATATCAGAACATTAAACACTAGGTAGTTACATTCACTTACCAATCTGATAATAACAGCGACATATCAGCAACAGAAACACAATCCATGATATCACTATGGGTCCGTCTTGCACCAGTAACAATTCCATTTTTCCGATAACAAGATTAGTTTACTCACAACAGGAGTGCAACGTGGCACAAACACGCGGCCAGCACGGCTAAACGGCTCGTTGTAATGATAGTTTTGTTACCAGGTTCCCGTCAATATGCGGACAGCCGGGAAGGCACCGCGATGTTTTCTCTGTACCGAATGTACACAACTTGCATGTGGGTAGCGCGGGTCGCTGTCTCCGCCTGACACTAAAGATATGCGAACGCCGACCGCTGGGCCGCTTGGCACAAAAGCGGAGCCGACGTACAACGTTCGAAGAAAATTTCGTTTAATTAACCCCGCACGAAGAAAAAAGAAAATTCTAAAAGTATTTTTATCAAAGTCGAAACAAAGAAAGTTATATGATTCCTTTTTTTCGTTTTTATTAACAGTCGTCGTATTCAAATCGAACTATATTACAACTAAATTATCGCAATTAGTTGGTTGATTGACATAGACAACTTTACACCACACAAAAAAAGCACAACCGGAACCACAAAAAAAATATTAATCGATTAACTCCCCGGGGCGCGGGAAATCCGGATAGGATAATTGATGAGATAAACGCGCGCAACGAACCCGCGCACCCGACTGACCTGCGCCCGCGCACGCGACCGTACAGCATGTGTCGACGGCACAATACACTCGTCAATGATAACGAAAATAAAACTCGCCTCCCAAGGAGAAAAATGTACAAAACACTCCGGGTCGAAGGGAGCCCTGTCTGTAGTATGCCACATCGAATGGATGTCGATGAACGAATGAATCGACCGGTGAAATGAACGAGAGTATAATGTACGTGACCTGCAAAATACGCAAGGGAAGAAATTCCAAACTATCATTAACGTAGCCGTCGCGGCTGGCGCGCGACACAGCCGCCGCAATGATTTGAGATCTTTGTCACGTTACACGTGTATAACCGAGGAAAGTTGATAATTTTGCTTCACGAGACCGCATTTGGTTTAATAACAAGGCTCAGCGCATTAAATCGTGTCTGCCTACTTCACTTCGAAACTAACCGAACATTCGAACATAGATGTTCAAATAATCGATTAGGATTATATAGTCATATATTGCACAGCAGTGTTACCTTATACATTTAATACCTTAGCAATTTTGTATATAATTTTGTCAAAATGTAACTATATGAAAGCAGGCCCGGTATTGCCACCTTTTTTAATAATAATAATAATACTAATAATCGACCCATTTGTCATTCCACTGTTGGAATATGGGTCTCCTCTCAT
>DWEE01000605.1:0-16282 GCA_018245755.1 Parelbella macleannani | reverse complement strand
CATAGACTATGCAAGGTACAAATGTACCTTAAGATTACTAATTGTTTTGATTGCACATGAATATGATTAGTTTCCAATTAAATATAAAATTCCAAATTGCGAAGTAGAAAGTAATCAAGCAGACATAATATGTATGTACGCTCACGAGGATGAATAAATATATGTACGTACATGCCTACCATATTTAGACTGCTAAATAAGTACACGGCTTACGATTTTCAATTATCCTCTTGTCTTTTAATTATATTCTGTGTAGTGTAAACTAATTGTAAGTATACATATCTCAATAGTTATGTTGTTTTTAAAGCCCAGGATCCAGTGGAGTAGTACCGATTAAGGGACCGCTGTGTCTAGCAGTGAACTTTTGAAATTTAATGGAAGGACAGAAAAGTTGTGTTATATCTTTTCGAATAGTAATTGCATCTGAATTATAAATAAACTAAATTATTTTAGGTATTTCGGTGCTAAATCTTAATGTTAACCTCAATTTAATTGGTATAAATAGTCATTGTTCATGTAGGTATTGGTTATCCATCATCATTAACCGTTTTATCGTTCCAACATTGGACATTTTACTTGGAATGTGGAGGGTTACGGCCAATTTCCCATGCTGATGAAGTGTGGGTTGGCAGACTTCACAAGCATCAAAAACAACGTAGAACACTAAGGGGGGTGTAGGTATCTTCAATGTGTATTTTTCACTGTTGCGGCAAATGATATTCAATCTTAAAATGCACATTTTCTATAAAAAGATGCGTTGGGATTTGATTTGAAATTGCAGTGGAAGTTGGGATTAGATCTAGTTCCAGGCTGTAGCAGCAGTGAATGTTATACGCTATATTCTTCACCCTTTGACATCTTAGATGACGATAATATCGATATTATATTGGCTTAGCTAAAAATGCGCAGTGTTAAAAAGCAATGAAATGTGACTGACGTCATAGAGATTCAATTTATGGGGTTCCATCTACCGCTCCAGTGAGTTCGATCAGATAATTATTACGCACGCGGAGACAAATTTTCTTGTGCAGCTGTGGCTCCCGATAACACAGCAGCGTGGAACTGGACAGCCCGCTGTTCTTGATACTTGCAAATGTTTTTTGTTTAAAAGTCAGGGTGATATTCAGATATAAACATATCCATAATATAGTTAAATATGAAACAGACCCGATTCGAACTTGTCGATCTTATTAAGACCATCCGGCGAAACCACAGTGGTGTCGTACGCTAAATAGTGGCCAACAGCCGGCCACACCACAGCGGTATCGTGCGTTAAATAGCGGCAAACTGCCGGCCACACCACAGTGATATCGTGCGCAAAATAGCGGCAAACACGAGCCACACCACATTGGTGTCGTGAGCATAATATCGCTCAGTGACCGGCGACAGCACTTTAGCATCTTTTCCATTCTATTGGTGTTTTGTTTAGGTCACAATAAGTTACACACGTCAACAAGTTTTATGTTTTTTAAGTGCTTGAGCCCTTATATCATGGCAGACCAAAGACGATACGATTATTTACGAGGAAAGCCAACTAATCCGAATTTAATATTAAAAATAAAAAAATATTGTTATGCAAAGAATGGTGAATGTATAAGTACGGCAGGTGTGTAAGCACAGAGATATTTGATAAGGGGCATGGCGTGAAGATATGTAATTATGTATCAAACAATGTTTAATAATAATGTTTAAAACCAATGTTTAATAATAATTCAGTTCCTTACATATACAATATGTGACACCTGATTTTGATACTCAGTAACTACTAAAAATTTTATTCTACAGGGAGGATGCAGATTACTCGGTCCGAGTTGATATGTCCTTGCGAAGGATATTGGAAATTAGAAGCGTTCTAGCGCTAAATAGAAATTCAATACACTCAGGGTACGATTCAGTATAAAAGCAGACTCTGGTGCTGCTTAAACCAGTTCAGAAGCAGCTCTCTACCAAGACACTACTACTCACAAAGAAGAATAAAACATCTAGGCCTAGAGAGCGGTTAATATGTATATTTTGCGTTTGCTACTACTTCTGATACTCAGTTTGCTACAACCGATTTTGTCGGAGAGACGCCTAATAGATGGCAGGTACAATTGTATCTCGCATTCAACGTGTGCAGGTGAAATCGTTTCTCTGCATGAAGCATATCGATCTAACGAACCGACTCCCAAAAACCGACGTTTGAACGATCGTCATGAAATTCCTGTCACGAAACGCCGTTATGAGGTAAGAGACGCTGTTGACGCAACTACACTCTCCTCGGGTGAGCTCCATTCAGAACGTCTTAGTTTGGCTACACGTGGCCGAAGCCCAGCTGCTATTGAAAGACAACAGGATAGAACAGTCATAAGCACGATCAGGAATGTTAATAGACAAAATTATGTAAGCACGGCAAGGAAAAATGAGCGTAATACGTATAACTCTTTAAAATCTCGATCGTCTCAGGAAGAATCAGAGCGCGAGGGCAGAAACCGGTTAGAACGTAACTCTGCAAGATTGTTCGAACAAAATATCTTCAAGCGAGATCTTACAAGAAATTTTGAAGAAGTCCTTGATCATATTAAAACATCATTAGATTGGCAGGAATCTGTAAATAATAGAAACAATGAGCGTAATATTCGCCAAAAGTACACTCACAGGGTAAGGAATACAAATATTGTTCGTGGAAATGATGCACATATTAAGATGGTGCAAAACAGATCGACAAAAATCGAAAGACATTATAAATATAATACTAGGACTTCTACTGAGGAACACAATAACCAAAAAGTTGTAGCACAAATCAAGGATAAACTTATCACATATCGCGTTAATAAGAAATTGTCAGAAAGTCCAAAAGAAGCAAAATGGGTAACGGATAAGAACATAAATTACGACGATGACCGTGCCATCACTAAAATATCCGAAAGATTATCAGGACATAACATTCGCGAAAGATCTATTCCTACCCAACATGGCATACGCCAATCAGACTCAAGAAGGGATGAGAATAAGCGTTCAGTTTCAAACCGTGAAGAAAGATACACAAATATGAGGGATGAACGCACGGGTATTATAAACAGCGAAAGGTATGCAAGAGAGGGTACCTCCGAAAGATTTACTTCGATCAAATATAACTTACGCGAACAAGGGGAGAGGGAAAGTACGAATAAAATAATTCCTCAAAGCCTCAGGGAACGAACAAATAAGCGCACTGGTGTTATAGATTACGAAAGGTATGGAAGGGACAGCACGCGCAAATCTACTTCCATCGAACGAAACATATACAGACAAGATCTCAGGGCTCATAATTTACGCATCTTCCTTAATCACGAGGAACGTAACAAAAGCACAAGAAATATGGGCTCTGAAATTAGAAATATTAGAATAAGGTCAAGGAAAAGCGAAAGAACTGCTAAGGATCAAACTGATATGAGAAGACAAGATAAGGAGATGGTTCGCAGCCGCGAAGACCGACAAGCGTGGGCAATAGATGGAGAACCTGACAATCGGAATGCTAAAAGGTATAAAAGAAACGTTCGCCCTCAGCCATTAGACTGTGGCATTGAAGAAAATGTGGAGAGAATTGTCAATAGACGCATAAGTAGAAATCGAACAACAAAAAATACATATGGAAATGAGCCTATTACTTTAGAGAACGAAAAAAAATATGTTAAAGATAGTACTCGCAAAGAGTCTACCTTCTCAAAATGTGACATTCGAAGAGGCACAAAAAGGGTAACAAATATACCTGCTGCGCGCGATCGTGAAGTTAACCTTAACACACGACTTACACGTAGCGAGGACAATAAGAATTTTAAAGACAAAACCCGCCAAACAGTTATTGCCATTGAACGAGGAAAACGTAAATCAAATGGAAGAATTTCGCGTGAACGTTTAATTTATACAGTTCGAGACAGCCTTCGGAAAAACGCAATGGTCTTAGAAAGTTATGGTATTTCAGATACAATTATCGCCTGCAATGAAGGCAAACGAAGTTCAAACGTAAGAGAACAGCGCATGCAAACTGTAAGTCCCAGTCTATCTTCCGAACTTGACGGATATAAACTAAATGTGGAAAGGACTATACAAGGACATGTAGCTCGCATTCGCGGGGAAAGAAGATTGAAGACCAGAAACACATCCACTAATGTAAGGTATGCAGCTAGCTATCCAAGAGATGTTTCTCGCGAAAGAGCTTTTTTTGTCAAACATAACGTACGCGTACAAGCTGCAAACAGAATTATGGATAGACACATTGAAAGCAGACGTCAAGATCGTATCACAAATGAGAGGGATGAGCGCCCCAAAATTACAAATAACATAAAGAATTTAAGAGATAACGACAGCGAGAAAGCCGGTTCCAAGAAACGTGGCGTGTTAAATGAATATATTGCTCGCAATCGTGAAGTACAGAATACACTTAACGCATGTGCTAAACGCAGTTGTGTTAGAAAAATGCAAAGATATTCAGCAGGTACCAGTCTCGAAAAAGGTGTTTTACACAGACTAGAAGTAGTCCAATCGGATGTCAGGAATATGGCAGAGGTACACATTAACAGCGTACGTGAGGAACAAAGAGTAAAATATGAGCCCAAAAATAGAAGTGCTGTTACTAAGCATTCGAGAATGAGCGTGCGTGAAAGATCAAATCATGCCGAACAGAAGATGCGACCATCAACTGAAAGGAGACTCATGAATAACCACAACGCTCTGGGTTACGAACATATACGGGTAGTTTCAAGAAATGAACGCATCGATTATGGAAAAACCAGAAACTATTTACATGATAACACGCGCGAAAGAATTGATTTAATAAGAGATATGGCTGTACACAGTGACAACGGCCGGGAGGAAAGCAAATCTGAGGTAAAACCAAAGCGCACAGTAATCAGGAACCACGATCGCGAAATATGCAAGCCAGACATTAGGAGAGTTTTAAATGAACGTATTGTTGACGAAAAGTATTCTAGAAACAATATGCACGACAGAGTAATTTCAGATAGGCGCTACGTACGTCAATTCGATGAAAGTAAAAATAATATGAAACACACTGTACGTAGTCACGAAGGACAAACCACTGGTTTCAGGGATACACAGGACCATGTGAGGAAATCCGAGTACCATGCAAGAGACAGACGCGCGCATAATACAGTTTCCGCTGGACTTGAAACACGCCTACAAATTCGGGAAAGAACCACTGATGACTACGCCGCCCCCAGGCCAGAATTTAATATAAATCTAAGAAATGTGCGAATTTCAGAGAAACAAGTTCGTGACGTGATTCACCAGCAGCTAGGTGACACATATTACGCACGATCTGAAAGAGATTCGAGATCATTTAATTCCATGAGAACGATTGCTACAGGAACTGTCCGAAATAATGACGCACGACGTTACCGTACAAGAGAAAACTTACAAACTAGAGAATCTGAAGAAATTTCCTTGCAATCATCTACTTATGAATTTTACCGAAGCAGACAATCAAATGATAAGACGTATAGACACATTCTCGTAGTTCGTGATCACTCTCGGCGAAATACTAAATTGTTTGGTACACTTAATGCTATGGCTCATAAGAATTTTGCCTCGCCAAATGAAAAGTCTACGAATAAATATGATACGCTATTCTATTGGCAATATCTCTTCTACGTCCTACAAGGAATCTACGTATGTGTGGTCTTCATGCGAGTATCCCGACAAAGGGAAAACGATAAAACTAGGTAGGTTGTATATCGCTTTTATACTAGATAGAATAATATTTATATTGTATCATTTCTAATTTAAGCAATTTTGTTTGTTACAGTTCGGGGAGTTGGTGGAATTCCGCGCGATTCATTAAGGTGGATTAAGGGTCGCTTCGACGAAAATAAACCTTAAACGACATTAAACCGGCATTAATATTAAAAGTTTAAAAATGTTCAAATATGTAGTAATGTTCGTGTTAAATATTATTTAGATGTTTATCTATTATACTTATGTAGATGTTCACATTTAATTAATAACAAAATATATTCTCCTGCATATTTCTTTGTTTTATTATGATTGACCAAAGTAACTAGACAATGGCTTTTACTGTTATTGTAAAAGGGCAGTCAGAGGGGCTGATAATTTTACCCTTATTATAATAGAATTTTACTAACCGTTTCATTAAACTATTGTAGTTTATTCAATGAAGGATAATAAATTTGGTGCTAAAAGTGTCAGGGAAGGAAAATTTTCAAAAAGGAGGAAATGTAACAAAGAAATAACAGCACATCATATTTTCCTGAATTGAGGAGTATAGTAACTACCTTCCTAGTACCTGTGTTATGTCCCACCATGATATAGGTGGTAAGCCATAAGTAAGTAAACATTCAACCCCTAAGCTAGTGCTACAGATTTTAAGTTGGAAAAATCCAAAAGACTTAGACTCAGAACCTCTCGCTCAGACATATCAGCAGCTCACACTCACAAGCATTTGACCAATATGGTGGGTGATGTAATGTCAATATATAATGCAGTAATATGTAATAATAATAAAACACAAGTTATATTATTGCACTAGAGCTTATGCAATTTGTCATAGCAAATGTTATGAACCCAATAATTCAAGACCACAATTACCCACATAGTGCAATTTGAAGCAATAAAGCAAATATTCCTCTTAGAAGAAATACCATAAATATAGTGCTTAGCATCTGAGCTTAGTATTTATACAGGCCTTAGATGGTTGTCTATCCTAATTTTGCAGTCACAAGTAAAACTTTCAGTTGAAAAATTTATTGATAAATAATAAAAAACACCATAAATTTGGTTCAATGATTTAATTCTAAAAATAACCTTGCTTACAACATTCTATTTAAAAATCCATAGTATCTGTCTTCTTTTTGTGTTGACCTTCATACCACGCCTTTGAAATCATTCTTTTCATGTCATCATCACCACTTTCATACCTAAAAGAAAGTGTAGCAAAATATTTAGTTAAAACTTATTTTATTAAGAGTTCGGATTAAAATAACAGGTCCAGTAACATTGGTTGGTTACACTTACCTTCACCTATATATTTTGACCATCCTGTTTTGGGCTTAAGATACACTTATAATAAAAAATCTAACTGGTAGTATTAATTTGGAGTTGTACAGTAACAGATTTAACTTACATATTTTTCATGAGACTCATAATAGATTCCTGTGGATCCTTCTTGTCCATGTCTTCAGTCTTGAACCTGTTATTGCGCTGATCCTCAAACTTTTTCTCCAGCTCAGTCATGTGAGACCATTTCACATTTGGATGACTTTTTGCCAAGAATATTACTACCATATCTGTAGACATAACACATTTTGAAGTAAAAATATAAAATTTTAAGTCAACATGTACAAAAAATTATATATTCAGTATACCTACTTAGTATCCACTGCCCAGCGATGGTTATTAGACTCAGAATAACATTACAAATATGTTATAACCTGGATACTTAATAAACAAGGAAAACCCATTATTCATAAGCATATTTGCTAGGTTCAAAATACTCCCTGTGCTGATAATGGTGGCTGAGTACTATTAATTTCCCACGGTAAATTAGGGTGTCCACTGGACTACAATTTAGTACTTTAAGACAAATCAACTCAGGTATGAGAATTTATAAAATGGTGAATTATTCTTCAATACTAAATTTGTAGTGTTTAAATAATTAACCTTAATAAAGTTACTTGTATTGTTAAAGAAGACTTGTAACAATTATCTAACAAGGTACACTTTACAAAAACAACCCGTGGGTAAAATATCAAAAGAATGGTGATTTAAGCATTAAAATTCAATTGTAGCACCATAAAACTTAGCTGGCTTTTCAATTAATAATAATTTGTTATAATTTTTTTACATAGAAATAAAAAGCAATGGTTGTTAAAATTTGGATACAAATGTCAATCATTTTAATTTTAGCCAGAGTTAAATATTTAATACTACAACCCTTTTATATTGTTATTGGTTTTTTTTTTTGTGAAAACTATTATACTTTACACTTTCTTATTGAATTTAAAACCATTTCAGTTCATGATGCAATGTCAAAAGGATATGAGCAAAGCAATATCATAATACACTTGTAACTGTAACAAATATTAAAATGCACACAAAAATGTATACAAGCATGCAAAGCTGCAGTGATTGTCTGATCACATAGGTATAATGATGTATAATTAACCGAGCCTCACACTGGCAGGGTTGCAGATATACATACTTTTGGATAAAGTCTTTAATACCTGTCTTCTGTTTCCAGTGGCTTTCTTCAATGTTGATTGTGTCCAGCAGTTTGTTGATGACCAGAAGATAATCCTTGTTGTCCAAATTCTCCACATGTAGTTCCATGGAGCGCTCTGTTAATTTGCAGTACACTTGTTCCTTTGGCAAGTTCTGTACATCCTTCAGTGTAACAAATACCTTAATATACTTGTCAGACTGATCCCAACCTGGAAATATGTCACCAACGTGTGAAAATAATTTTATTTCCAAGAGAATGCTAAGATTTGCTGTTTAGTTTTTAATTCTTATCACCCATAATTAACTTTATGTATATGTTGCAGAAGGTTGATTTCCACACTTATTATTTATTATCAATTTCACAAGAACAATAGACTTCGAATTAAAGTGCTTTCATTTTTAATGCAATCATATCTTGAGTTGTTGAACTACATTTATTGCAAAGTTGAGGTAAGTGATTTTAGTGAGTATAATTGTAGTTAGTGAGAATTACAGGCGATCCTCCCAAAATGAAACACATGATACAAATTCATTATAAACAAATACCGTATCCGTTAAGTTTGATCTTGTATCGCTTCTCCTGTTTTGCGGAAGTGCTGGCGGCTGCCGGAACCTCCACTCTATTTTTCTCGCTCTCCGTGAGATTTACCCATTCCGTCTCCAATTTCCTAATCTCTACCGACAGTAAATCTTGGACCTTTTTCCGCGTAGCTTGCTTTAAAAGTACGTTCAATTCATCGATGTCGCAGCGCAACTGCAATGAACATCATTTACAGTATACATTACTAATACGGATTATTTGAATTCAATTGTGCCATTAAGAGATTGTAGCTTACCTCGTTAATTTTCACTTCAGCCATGATGAAGGTCCAGCAATTTGTTAAATTTTGTTCAATAAAAATTTAATTCTTCGGTAAAACGTGAAGTACGAGTATTAGAATCTCATGTCACAGATAATACAAGAAAAATGGTTAGACAATTGGGCAATGTTGCTAGATGCTATTCAAGTTAATGAGTTCGGGAAATCCGATACATATCGATGCATATAACACATTCGATGTCTAAAGTACGATGCACAGAATCAATAGTAGCCAGCTAATGATATCCACCTAATACTGTTTCAGTTGATCTCAAACAATTTAGAAATTATAAATTTAAAAAGTTATATTTGTTTTTTGTTGGTGGCGCGAGTTAGTTACTGTCGAGCGCAAGAAAAATCTAGAAACTAAAATTGTCAACACTGTCCGAGAGAAAATTAAAAAAAGTTCATTTGTTTTGTCTCTGATCTGTTGTGGTCTTAGCGATGTTTTAAAATACATTTGTTTTTACTAGGATAAAACTTATTTAGATTCAATTAACAGTAAGCGCGAAAGTCTAAGATCTGCACATTATTAGTACTTTTTTATAATTTTAACAAAACACAATAACTGAATCAACCGAGGTTTGCATGTAATGTCGTTTTTTTTTCATTCCCTAATCATATGTTAACTCGCAACAGACTTGCAGGCAAGGAAAGTGCTGTTGTAAGAGTAATAGATAATTAAAAATTGTGGTTTGTTTGTATGGACTGTCGAATGCTGACCACAGCTATAAGATGCAATTTTATAAAAAGTACTTAAATTTGAGAAAACATAGATGTTTCTAATCGATGTATCGATGAATAGCTTCGATGTATTATATCGAAAAAACATCGATGTATATTCTAAGTGGACACGCCTAAAACCAGTACGAGTTTAACATTTACAATAATAATAATACATTACGCAACGACTAGACTAGACTAGACTTTGTAAAGTATATAAGACCTAATAATATAAACAAACAGTTTTATAAACGTTTAGGACTTTATGATCGAACATTTGTCCTTTTAAATGTAATAATGAATTACAATACCTACCTACAATTATTTCTGTACATATAATTTATTATATTTATCTATCGGAGTCACTTGCATGGAGTTCAATCTCCCTTGTTGTTATCGCGTTTGTCTAAGTTTTAGTTATTAAATACTTTTCGTATAATGTTTTATTTATGGTTCTTGCTAACCTTAAAATAATATTTAAAGATTATGCCTTTTATTTTTGTAAACAGTTTTTGTTTTAAGACCTTCTTGCACGAACAGTATGAGTCACGTTTCAAACCTTTTTCTAAGTCTGAAGTGTTTCGTAAACCAAAACAACAAAATATGTTCACAATATTAAATATAACGAATGTCGATCGAGCAGTATTCTTTTTGAAACATAATAATTGGCACACTTTTGAACCAAGGAATCAGTACTTCTATAGCGGCAGTATAAAATTGAATAATTTCAGTCGTGTGTCTTTTTCTTTATACTTAGTCGTGATGAATAGATTGTCATTACAACAGTTCGTTTTTTTGCTAAGTCAATGTTTTATTATCACGTATCCATAGAGAGTGGAGTCTCTGGCTCTATATCTGGTGTCGGAGGTCCATTGGATCCCAAACTGCTTCTACCAAAAATGAAAACCAAACGTCGGGCACCTGACGCAGTACGCCTCTACATCGCGACGCATACTTTTAAGTTACAAATTATATGTAAACATTGTTATTACATTGCAACGTTTGTGCAAACAATATAAGTGTGCAATGAGCCTTACGATACCAATTAAGGGTTGAATGGTAGGTATTAAAGAAAACAAATCAGTTTAAATATTTTAATTTTATTTTTCTTAAAATTTAAATTACTATTGTAAAATCAATTAATAGCGAGGAGCATATACTAATATGACATCCCTCTTGTTTTACCAGTGGTAAAATCGGAGCAATGATGAAAAATAAAATGAAGCAATCACTCGGTCGGTTACTAATGAGCTTGCAATTGTCTATAAATTGATAAAAATGCTTAACTAGGAAAGGGAGCGAGTTGAAGGCGTGCGCGGCGGCCCTACTTGCGCGCGCGGCGGCGGCCGAGCGCGTGGCACTGCGGGCAGTACCACTTGCCCTTGGGCGGCGCCGTGATGCCCACGCACGGGTAGTGGAACCACTCGAACGGGCACTGCAACCACAACACCGCGTTACCTCACCTCACCCCGCCTCACCCGCCTCACCTCACCGCTCGCAGCCCGTGCCGCGAGCCGCCGGCGCGCGATACTCACGTCCTGGTTGTCGCAGGCCACCATGTCGCCGTACGACACTTGGTTGCAGATGCAGTAGCGCGGCTCGTTGGGATCGTACGTCCATTCCTCCTCCATGGGCTCCTCGATGGCCACGTTGTTCACCACGTTGCTCATGCTCCTGCGAGGAAGGACCCATTCCGAATGTAGTACGCTGAACCTTGTGAGCCCCGAGCGCGTAATAAAATTAATGAAATAGTTGGTAGGGACCACGACCGATATGGCCATTACGCCTTAGGCTGTTTTAATAAACAAAGATTGATTGGAGTAAATATACAAATGAATTTCAATAAAATGAATATGTCGCCACCCCGACAGTTTAGTCGAGATCTCTGCCGTTTTTATAGTTTAATTAGTTCACAGGTGGAGGCCACAGTTTACCATACAGACTGAATGCGGTAGAGTATAATATAAGGGGCAGACCACACACGTCCAAGACAACATTCTGAGGAATGTAAGGGTTCCCTGGAACTATTGTTCTTCCCGGTTAAAAATGATAATTAATTAAGATTAATCTTTAGCCTTATCTCTATATCATTAGCCTCTTATTGGTAAATTGATCATATATGGAACGTGTACTTACACAACAGTGGGAGACGACGAGCGGCTGACCGCGGCCGCGACGGTCTGCTGAGAGTGCACCGACACGCCACTGGAAGATCCATACGTCGATTTCCTACACCGAAACCATGCTTTTTAGCAAATCCCTTTTGAAATAGTTTTTCCGTACAAACATGTCAAGGTCACATAATTTTACCACTTTGTCCTCCCTGTCCTCTAGCCGTCTTTTATCGCCTTTTGCTTTTTTCTTATCGAAAATATTTTAATGCGGTAATACCTACGTTTGACTATTAAAAAATACTGCAGTTCTTTATTATGTAGCAATTTGTTTAGGGGCGATCAAGAGAATTAGAAATTCGTTACGCAATTATGAACATACACATGTGTATATTTGACATAGGGTGCGATCTAAGACTCACTTCTGCTTGTTGTGCCGCTTGTTGGAGGCCGAGGTGGAGGGCGCGTGCGCGTGCGCGCCGCCCGCCGCGTGCCCCGCCGCCAGCCCGTGCACTGCGGGATTGCACTCCTCGTCATATTTTACTTTAACATGTAATTAATTAACGTTAATGGACAACGGTTACATTTTAAAATGTAACTTCATGCTATGATATTGATGTAATATCTAGTTACTGTATGGACATACAAATTATGTGAGAAAATTAAGTGTAGGATGTAACGTAAAGCAAAAATAGGTAAAGATAAGTTTGTATCAAAAATCAGGAAACTCAACTACCGAAAAACGTTACCGTTACACGCCTTAAGCTGAGCCAAAAGTTCTTTTCTATACCTCACAAGACATATGCATATACGTGTAACATGTTCTAGATAAAATATAAATTTTATATGATAAATGATATAAATCATCATCATCAACGGGCCGCTCGGTGGAGCGGTGGAGAGGGCGCGTGGTGCACAAGTGGCGGACCGTGGTCGTGGTGCGCGTGTGGCGCGTGCGACGCGTGCGGTGCGTGCGACGCGTGCGACGCGTGCGACGCGTGCGGCGCGTGCGGCGCGAGGTGCGCGTGCGGCGCGAGGTGCGTGTGGTGCGCCAGCTCGGCGCCTGCCACCGCCTCGTACGACGCCTTCAGCGACGCCGTGCGCCGCCCCTGCGACATCTGCAACACCACACCGCACACTCACCCTCCACGTACCTTGTCTTGTGAGAACCGGACGGCCTACAACGTAGGTAGAGGAAGAAAAGTGTATTACACTTCCACCTTGCATTGAAATAGGGGATGAGCCTATTGTCATACACCGGGAAAAAAAGCGGATTCCACTACACTACTAGGATTTCCAAGTAAGAATAATCAATAGACTCGATCCGGAAATCGAACCCTGAACCTCTCGATTAACAATCGCGCTTGCCAATAGACCATTCGAGCAACGAGGCAGTCTTTATTATATAGTTACTGTAATTAATGTTCCATTACTCTAATTAAACCTAAGTCGTTACTGTATATTATAATTAGCGCAATTATTGATTGTATAGTGACTTTTACCTGCTGGGTGGCCGCTATGGCCTGGCTGGCTGCTGCCGCGATGGCGCTGCCCGCGTGGCCCAGCGAGTACGAGTCGCGGCCCAGCGCCGCCTGCGGTTGTACATTATATTTAAACAAACCGTTTATTCGTCCCATCCATAAAGTTATAGTGAAAATGAACACCCACGCAGTTCATACGCTGCTAACCTCTACAAAAACACTAATTACCGATCACAAGCAAACCGGAAACTACTTATCCTCTCACAAGTTTCATCATCATTGTTCACTTCATCATATTAATTTACGTTGTATTGATGCTTCATCACATTGCCTACCTAAAGACCTGGTAACGATATTAAATAAAATATCTCTAAACAGTTATAAATACTCCATAGTCAACAAACGAAGTAATATTGCTGCAATGCACACTGACTGCACTTACAGATCCCACTAATTTTGATAAACAATTGATATACCTATTGTTATTTATGTTTTCCGTTTAAATTTTACCTAATCTATGTGGTGTTATGTGATTTGTTACGTTTAAGTAAAATGTATTTGCGCGCGTACATCGACCGTGGGAGCGGGTGTGAGAGAGGCGCAAGCAGAGACCTGTATGGCGGAGTCGGTCCGCGAGAGCGCGCCATTGGCGGCGGGCGGCGCGCGCGGCGCCCAGCTGTCGCGTCGCTTGTCCGCGCGCATGCGGTACCTGCGGACACGCCCTTTAGCACTGCGCACACGCCCGCGGCCCCCGCACCGCTGCGAGCACGCGGCTCGGTCTACGCGACGTGGGGTGCTCCACGCCAATTATTATATTTCAACGCTAACATTTTCTTAATGTGGCAGAACAAGGAATAGCAAAGAGCACCACACATATTAGCATGGGATAATTTCTTTGGTAAAAACTACGTTTTAAACTTCGCAATTCGTTCAATTGTACTAACAAAGTATTACCTACAAGGACATAGTCATTGTTCAAGAAAACTTTTAAATGAATAATATGTTTTTACTTTTCAGTTGGTTGCTATTAAGCCTTGGCTCTATTTCCTAAACAAAACTTATTAGTTACTCACTTTACAAGTAGGTTGTAGTAAATAAATAAAATTATATGATTAGTTCTGTCTTTCAGTGGAGAAATTGTGCTTTATGATCTGTGTTGAAACATATTATGCAGGCACTTAATAGTGCAAGTGTCAAAGAGTGCACGCACCGGCTCTCCTTGTAATGGTTGCTGTTGGATGCGCTGCTGTGATTGGTGTTTACATCTAGGTCCAAGGAGCGCTTCTCCAGTAGCTCGGTTATCCCCTTGTTGTCTGCCTCCAACTCGCACTTAAATTTGTGCAACTCAGTGTCTGTGTAATAAAATATTTATAAGTCAGCATTGTGGAAGAATTGAAATTGGTGGTAGTAATAAAAATACAGAGAAAGCTACATGTTCTTGGTTCATGGTTAATGAACCATTTTATAGTATACCATGTGTTCCATCATTCATTCCTCCTAAGATGATATGGATCTGCTATACTGGTCAAGTGTTGGTTGGCAGAGTTAAGACATTTAATAAAAATGTATGAAAAACTTTAAGTTGCAGTTGTGTTCTCATGATGTTTTCCTTCACCATTTCATCAATTGATATTTCTCTCAGTGTGCCCTGGGGTGGGAGGCTAAATTCCAAACGATTAGTCTATCACTGCCGCAAATTTTATAGTAAACACAGATGGTTGAAAGTCTTAGTGAGGTATCCATTTAAGAAAGTTGCATTTTACAAATCTTCTACATAACCTATTGCAAGCATTTTGTTGATAATGCTTGCAAATAAATTAATACAATTTGTAAGATTCAATAACAATATGCTATTAAGATGAAATAAGGACTGATTGTAGCACTTACCAAGTCTACGTAAATACCGGTCAACAAGTTCATACATCTGGTTAGCGAGAGCAACCTTCTCGTCTGCTTCTTCTAAAGTTTTGTTGTATCCTCGTTTAATATCTGAGTACTCAGTATTGGCTTGATCAGTATTCATTTCACCACGACGGCAGTTTCCAAATAAAGTACGGACCCTCTTCTCTAAAGTATCCATGTTGTCTAAAATATAAAGACATTCACTTGAATACAAAAGCAATGAAACATTCTGTAAATTTCTTTCCAGGCTTAATATACTGTGTTCATAATTTTGTACTTTCACATTTATTCCACATTTACTGCAGCCAAAGCAAGCAAGTAAACACAGTGGATACAATTTATTAAATGTTATTTCAGGCACATAAAATGATAAAAATTAACACTCTAATTTAAAACATGTTTGCATCCTGGAACATGAAGAATAAGCAAATGAACAAATAATAATCTTAAACATAATTTAACAACAAACCATGCAACTTACTTAAACAATATATTACAAGAAATATACCAACTTTGAACGGACAAATCCATTTCTCGCATTTCCGTAAATCTGTCTCTCAACTCTTGAGGCAGATGTTCTATCACTGAAATTAAGAAGATTGGTTTTAAGTACGGTATTTGAATAGTTTTCATAATTTGGTTAGAAATCGACCGAACTAGAAAGTATGATAAGATTAATGAACATTGCACTTATGAAACTAAGGGTCCCTCATATTTTTATCAAATTCAATTTCACAATTCAAATTTCGCGCCGCAACAGTTTGACAAAATCAATAGGTGATGTACCAACCGTAATGGCGTCAAACGTTACTAAATCTATAAAGAACAAAGAACTTACTTTCTAGATAATCCTCAAGATACAACATTTTGGTAAGTTTTTCTTAGCTTGTAGAACAATAACTTTTTGTCAATTTAACATTTATGCTATATGCACATGCTTTTGAGAGAGGAGAAGCGACGAATTTAAGACTATGACGTGTATATTAAAC
>DWEE01000604.1:0-16286 GCA_018245755.1 Parelbella macleannani | reverse complement strand
CTCCAGCTATCTACAGAAGAGCAATTGCTACATTGAAGAAAGAAATTGTAGATGAATTTATTAAAGTCCAAGCATTAGCTAGAATAAATATTTAAATATTATGATGTAAAATAATAATTCTGTTGACAAACAAAATATCTTTATTTTATTATTACCATACCTTTATTAGACAATCTAGCAAAAGGAATCCACATAACCCACCATTTATACTAATTTATTTACATTTACACTATATCAATTCTCTACAAGGAGTCAATTTCTACATTGGTGATTGTGGAAAAAACACTTAGCGAATAAAGACAAGGTTAAATGCAACAGTGTTTAAATATTGTATTATTGCATAGCTGCAATAGGTGCAATGTAATACCTAAATATTAGGGAAGAACCACGTTTGTGTTGCTTAGTCCTGACCAGTTCTTTCCAGCATGCCTGCCATGAGGGATAATGAGGCATCTCTGGAGGATTGCCGGCCTTTAGGCTGCTGCCTGCCACTGCCATACACGTAGAAACAACAACAAGGGGGTATGTTACAGTGCTAGTAATAAATGTAAGCAAAGGCACAGTGTAGTATCTCAAGTCCCTCGTCTTTACAAAGTATTTGTTGACATAGTATGCCAGAACACCAGTTACAGCAAGACATGTCAAATCTCCCAGCAACTTGGGCACTATACCATGATAAAATCCTAGGATTCCATCCTCTCTGTAGATGGACACAATAGCACCTAACAAGGAGCTATATTCTTCTTCCTTGCCGATAAAAGAAGCCATCATTCTGACAGCTACAACGTTGAAGGGATACGATACAACAACGGATGCCGTGTGCATTATCATGTCACGGCGTCCTAGTCTGTAATAATCGTCGAATTTCGGTTCTTCGTCTGTGTTGATATTTGGTGGATCAATCAGTTCGGGGCGGTCCAAGCCACAGACTTGCACTGCCTTCGTCGTGAGTTGACTAGAAGCGATCAGTCCGAGTACCCTTGCAGACAGTCCCTTGTAGCACCCAAAGAAACCATCAGATTTTTTGATATATTTTATGTACTGGAACACGTTAGGTAATATCATAGCAGGACGACCGAAAAGTGTAGTCGACCGGCGCGGCGGTAGCGGCTCGTATCCGAGCTGGATCAAAACTTTGGCATATTCCATTGGGTGGCATACTGTTGTTATAACTAATTGTGATGGCAAAGCCGCTACTTTCTGTTTTTCAAATTCGTCCATATTATTATGCTAATCACTTTAAACGTTGACAATTCTCTTCCGAAATCAAAACTGAACTGACAAATAACTTCCCATAGAGCATACAACATCGCACAGTGTTTCATCCACGTAAAGCTTCATAGACAAAAAATGTATGCAGATAATTTACAAACCATCTAGGTATGTTCTAAATGAATAGACTTTCTATATGTAGTAGTAGCTTTATTAAAAGTTTCAACAAAGAAATAAAAATATTGAATACATTTCGTTCGGAAAGTACTACCGCTAAATTTATTTCTAGAATAGAGCAACTGGTACCATAAAATCCTGTAATTCGGACTAGAGTGTAATTGCTAGTCTATTATCTCTATCTTTAAGAATAGCAACGCGTCTGTTACCAATTTCTACTTTTATATTAATACTAACTTCGCTCATATTAACATGACGTATAGATTAATTTTATGATACTAATGGTTTCAATTCCTGCACTTATTAAAAGTAAATCTATAACTGAACTGATTAACAATAGTACATTCCTACAATGACTTTAAAAATATAGGTGCAAATCCGGATGCAAATAACAGAGACATGAATGATCACTAATTATTGTATTGGTATTATTAATCAGACGATTATATAAGAAAACGACAAAATACTAAGCAACATTGTTTATTATTTTATATTATGCACTAGAAACTAATTCGACTGTAACAGTAGCGTCTTCTTCCGCTTTACACAGAATCGGTGTCTTCAGTGTTAGCGAGTTATTCGTAGTTGTCTCTTGATCGAAATTTTCTTTAACATTCTGTATAAACAAAAATATTTCATGACACATAATTGCCTGTGTAATTAAAGGTCTATTTTGTACTATGAAAGAGGTAGAAACAAAAGCATTAGGTACCTTTTCTTTGTCGTTGCATTCATTTTCTTGTTCATCATGAGCTTCTTCGTCCATTTCCTCAATGGAAGAAATTTTATCACTTTCTTCTTCGTTTTCTAGCGTTTCATCCTTCTCTTCAAGAGGCTCCCAAGATGTTTCTACCATATCTGTGGGATTTTATAGGTAAACTAAAATAGTTGTACATACAAAGCCTCTTGACTGCAAACGTTTCTCTCTGCACTGTCCCACTGATGAGCAGGGATTTCTCTAACAAATATGAAAAGACTAAAATACTTTACCACGTTTAAGTAGGAATGAGCTTATAGATTTTTTTAACTGCCTCAAGATTCAAAGTTTAAGATTATGAAAATGACAATCAGGACATATTCTTTGAGGTACCCTCCCAAGTTAGAAAATGTTCGTGGAAATATGCTACTAGCGAATAGGAAATCACATAATGTTACTTAACGTTACAAATCATTGGCACTCACCAGCCACATACTGGATACGAGGGCATAATATGCATAGAACTTCGGTTGAATTTGTCTCGCTACCTTATCTATAAATAGTTGTTCTTTTTGGTAGTTCGCAATTGTAACAATAGTAACAATCAATTAATTGGAAAGTTAAAACCAACAGCAAGAATTTATCTTTTTGGGTACATTTAGCCATAACAAGATAAATACCTCTAAACCTCAGTGAGCCTCGTCTGCTTGGCGGCTTCTCTTCAATCTGTTCCATTATGATGGTCGGCACCACGTCAATTATAACGCCGTTGGATTTCTTTTCCGAGTCTTTGTTGCCTTCACCGTCTTCTTTATTTAACTGGAAAATTTAACATTTGGAACCGTATACTTTCCATTTTATAATTGATCATATTCATATTATTGCTCTGAATTACCTAAGACAATTCTTACCTGCAAAAACGATACTGGCGGTTCCTGGAACTTCGTAGCCTTCTCTTTACTTCTCATTATTGTTTCATCTGTTTCTTTCTCTATACGAAGTTTGTAGGCTTTTTGTGTTCTCCACATCTGTGAAGTAAAGTCTTAGTTGTCAGCCTAATATTGAGTAGTAACTGTGTGAATACCTGTAACTGCGCTAAAAATGTCTGCGGATGGCGGCCGTAATCAGATGTTATCGTGCACGCAAGATTGGATAACTTTGTGAAATATACGTCATATAGCACGCTGTGAAACTCAGCTAAAGGTAGATCACGTACTGTTCTACTTTTTGTAAGAAATTAAAAGAAGAAGACAGATTTGGGCATAGGTATAAATCAAAAAAATTTGTGATCCAAATCAGTTAGTAGGTAATTGACGTATCACGAAACAAATGTTGATATGGATACATCAAAAAGGAAAACATCAAAGTGAACTGTATAATTCAAAAGTTTCGGCTACGGCTGGTATTACGTATTTTGGTTACCAAATCAAAGTATAGCTGTTATTTTAGAATTCATTAGGGCATCTATAGGTCTAGTTGTAAACCGGATCTCCTGATTGAAGTGAAACGGCAATTCGTAATCTTGCACAATAGCTCGACAATAATCATAAGAAATTCTTTCAATCAGACAAATAATAATCAGATCCATTACGGCAAATCATGTATAATTGTTATTTGCTGATAAGGTTTCTACTGCTCTGAGGTACATGTTAGAAAAGTCTGATTTTTCTGAAGAGTAACAGCCAAAAGCGGATAGGAATTGCAAAGGCAGCCAAAATTTTCCACCTAACGAAAGACTGTAGGAAATATGGGGAACTAACTGCCAACCTTCACTAGTTAGGGTGACACCAAAAGAAGAAAGTGTTCTGGTGTTGTTAAGAAAGTTGTAGTAATAGTTCAAAATAAACTCACATGGTACCCCGTGTAAAAGAGTCCGAACAAGAACATGACAATGAGAGCGATGAATATCTTGTCCGTGTTTTCCTCTTCCGCATCCGGCTGCTGGTAGCCGGTGTCATACGAGATACGGGACGGGGGATCTTCCACCCAGGTTTTGTCGACACTCTGAAAAGCAAAAAGTCTTGTAACTTACAAACGAATAAATACTTGGGATCAAGCCGTATGATAATTGTCAACTTGTGTCAGGACTTTAAACTCTACACTCTTTAGGTAAGACATTACATACTAAGCAGTAGGATAACACCGTTTCACCTAAGAGATTACAAGAATTTTGAAAACGTACAATAAGAAAGCTTCCATTATGAGTGGCTCCCAGCTGGTCGTGTTCAGGCCACGCTTCGTCGAAGTCGGCAGAACATTGTGCGCTCCTCACCCCCTGGGCGTTCACTGCATTCACTTTCTCGGAGTCAGAACGAGTGAAAAGCATGTATTCTTCTAGAGGTTTCATCGTATAGTTGTTTATTTCTACTAAAATATCTAAAATTAAAAAAAAACGCTTCACTCGTTTATCTACTAATTTTTTGTGAATAATGCTTCTATATTGAAAAATAGTACAATTCGGAAGGCATTATTAAGGTTCGATTGCTACTTATAGCATATGACTACCGAAAACTACAAACTAATGGAAAACGTAGTCCCCGTATCAAGGCCAAATCAATAATATTTTCGTGTGACCCAATCATCAATGTTATTCTGAGATCGTACTGAATCTACAAGCTTAAAATATTAAAATAAATCATGCTGAAAGCAACCCATACTCACTGGAAAGGCATCCATTATATCCTTTATAGATCTTCAGTCTTGGATCAGTTGTATTCACTCCTCCGATCTGCACCTCATTTGCACCAACATCGAACACTTCCCAGAGGCCTTGAGGAGGCAACTTCTCAAGAGGAATCTCTATCCTATCTATCAGAAGCATTGCATCGTCGCCTACTCTTGTGTAGTACACGGTGTGACGAGCCCCTTCAATTACAGAAATTAGATAACATTTCGAGTCATACTCTTGGTAACAATAAAATCATGAGATAACTCATTCTCTCTGTCTCTCTGTATTCGGTCTCCTGCTACTACCATTATATCTAAATGCAGTGTTTTCTTATAAATACAGTCTAAAATGTCCGTTAAAAAATTATTAACATGTATTAGAATTGAGTTTATACCATTTAAAAAGTTTCTATTCTTCACTTCAGCTCCGTACGCCTCTTCTTCGCGGTCTTCTTCAAACTTTAAGTAGCCGTCTTGAGTTATAGCAACAAGTAGATAATAGCTCCGTCTATAAAATTTATGTTATAGTTTATTACTGTCAATTTCGATCTATTTTTATAATAAAACTAATTAAGGAGGGTGGCATCAGAAAAAGAAATGGGTAATACAAGATATTACAAATTTGTACGACGACAAAAAGTGTCAATGATCTCCATTAAAAAAGAAGAATAGTCACTATATTTTACTTTTGAGCAAAATGTCCATAAGCAGTAGTCTGATACTGGTTATAGGAAGTTCACAGATGGCTAAAGAAATGTTTTAAAACAATTTACAACATAATAGAGGAAATATTTGAAACAGTGATTTGGAAGTTAGTAGTTAAGTCACGGTCAACTCTACTCAGTTTTAAATCTGAACGGAAAAATAATTCCCACCACAGTAGTTCGTTACCCGTCGATGAAGCTGTGAAGGCAGAAATTAAAACAGATGACAATTTAAGATAAAAAAAACATGTATTACTTGTTTTCAGTTTGGACCAAGAGGAGGACAGTGTTTTTTTGCCGAAGGTCATTGCTCGAGAACGCTAATTTGATCTTTACCTGCAGGCAAATAAATAAATATATGGTTTCATAATATTTTGATGCTCTGTTGATCTGACATAGTTACATATGTATATCTTAATGTAAAATAAAATAGGCGATTCGTTGTTTTACAATCGAACTGTGCCAAGCGTTACATTTCATGCTTAGCAATCAATGAGTATTTTATCTTAAAATTTGTGATATTTGAGCCATTATAGGTTAAGATTACTTACATTGGTCACTGGGCCAGTGAGAACGAACTTCCTTTCCAGAATACTTTCCCCGTTAAAATCTGCCCCTTTCTCCTCCATACAGTATTCCCCGAAGTAGCTGGTGAGCTCACACTCGCAGCTGCTCTCCTGGTTTGTGAAGTCCTCTGTGCAAACGCCGCCGTTCTTACACGGCTCAGAATCACACTTCATGTTACACTCCGGCAGGACTCCAGTTAGATCTACGATTTGGACATGATTAGGCGCGGCAAGTTAAAATAATTAAGTATCAACTTATCATAAAATATGGATCCAATTTAGGCAATGGAATTTGTTTCGTCAAGGAAACTGAGCAAGATGTAGTTTATAAATATAAAGACTTTTATCTAAATAGTCTGTTTTTTCAACACCTATTTATTTTTATCCTGAAACTGGAAGGTATTGAATAATCTAGTCCTATCTATTTATAAGGAAGGATCATATCTTTCAAGGAGACACACGATTTAATTCACACTTTTAAATAATCTATCAAGGATTCACCTTGATCCGTATTTTCCAGAGCTTTTCTGGACAAATCTACAACGTGATCAGCTATTTTGAAACCCCTGACGCAACCAACATATCCTCCTTGAGGAAAAATATTGGCTCTTGTAGCTAAATGTAAGGAATACGGGTCGTAGCCACCGAGGTTCATTTGGAAATAATCCATTGGAGGAGCCGGTGGTCGTTGTGGGCGAATCACCTCTGGAAACATAAATTACTATCATTACGACGTCACTATTGTGAATGTACATAGTTTTATAACTGTTAGTTGCGTTCGTTTTAAGCCAATTAACTGCAAAAACTTTTAAGCCATTATCTGTATGGTAAATTAAACCGTTTTTTTTAAACCTTTTTTCGTATGGAGATTTGAAATATATAAGCGTTTTGATATTCAATGCTAAATCATTTATACCTTCAAAAGGTCGACATATGCAAATTTTGTATAATTAAAATAAAATATCGGAAAATGAGAAACAAATAAAAACTAAACTACCTAGGTCTGAATTAACCCACGGTTTGTTAGTGTAGTTAGACAGTAGCTTTGCCACTTTATCGATGGTCGTGTTCTTGTCATTGACGTGTAAGGTAGTCGTATTCTCCGTCCTTATAATAGCAATCTGAACACTCTCCCCTTTGTTTATTTTCTCGTATGTAACATTCATTTGTACGATTTCATCTTCACGATTGAACAGATAGATTATTTCCGTTCCATTGTGTATGAACAGATGTATGAAATTATTCAAATTGTCATTCGCATACAATACTAAGGCATTGTCGTCGTACGTCCGTAGATTCATCAGAACGTTTTCCGTCATCATCATTTTCAGTCTCGTTTTCTCCGCATCTGTTACGTTGTTGACTAAGTAATTTTTCTTCAGATAGGCCTCTCTCGTTTGAAATGTTAGAGCTTTTTCATTAATGTCTGCAATTGAAATATTTTATATAGTAATTCTCATTTTTTCTTTAAGGATATTAGCAAAATCGTGAATATTTGTAATAATTGATAAGTTGTGTTATAATGTATCAATTCTCTACGAAAATATTAGTGGCCCAAAAATTTGTGGAATTTAAATTTATAAACGGGATGTTTTATTTACTTCTGCTCGATGGTGTACAACCATTCGCCTTTCGGTTCTTTTCAACGGGAAATTCATTTCCAACGTTACTTAGTCCATTGCTACTGCGTGCTAAGGCCCCATTCCTCGATTTAACGCTTTGTTATGTAAATTATAATTGCAAGTGTACGTACAGTTTATTCTCGAAGTGAAAAACTTTCAAAGATTTATTACGTCGGACGTTTGAAGTTTATTTTTGCACTACGTTTTACCTTGTCGTACTAAATATAGTAGTCGCAGTGGTTTCTATGGGGCATAATTTTAGTAAAACTATATGTGATTGTGTTAATGTATGTACTTAATGTGTTACATATTGGATTGGTTTAAGTATACTATTAATTTATCATCGTTCAACTTGGTGATGTAATCTTTTTAAATCTTCCTTTATATTTATATACTTTATTAATATTATCTTATTTTGTGTAAAAGCTATTAAGATTAATCTATGTGACAAGAAACACTGAGCATAGAATTAAAAAATGGGATTATTACATACTTTCCTCACAATGCATGCCCAGATGAGCCCATGGGTTTTTACAAATACACTCGTAAGTGGACCAAAGTTCTTTGCAAATGGCTTTGTTTTGACATGGGTTTGGCACGCAGGACGGCTTACAGTCTTTAATGATTTCGGACAGATGGACAGACATGTAGCTGTATATGTCGAGAATTTCCCCATTTACGACCAAACCTCTAAAACATCCTATTAAGCCTTGGTTCACCGCTGACTTTTTTAAATGTTCCCTGAAATTAAGCGTGTAAAATGCAATTATTTATGTAAGTAAAGTTGTGTTTTCTAACAAGTTTCCTTATCAAAAACAATCTTTGCAATTTAACCCTTGGAAAAACCATCAAAATCGGATTTTTCGAATGGTCATTAACTACTTATACGCTGACTAAATTATATCCAATGTTAATTAAGAATTTTCATATTAAATTATTATCGGAAAACGAATATGAAAATTAAGTAGCATTTATTACATGTAAATTGCACAGTAAAATAAAAAACTAAAATGTAAGAGCTGAACTAGACTGAATCGTTAGAAGGATAACTCAAATAAAGACATCGACGTAAGTAGTAGTTAGAGAGAATAAGCAGTCGAGAGAGAATTAAAAGCTAATAGTGACAAATAATAACAAAATTGTAAAAATTCACATACGCCGTGGCCCCACCAATAAACATGGATCCTTCGAAGGGCCCAAACGCCTCCTCCAGGAGTAGATTCAGCATCTGGTACTCTGTGTTGAGCATGAAGCGCACGTGGTAGAAGTTGTAGTCGATCCAGATCTTGTGCCACTCGCCGCCGTTGAGCTTGCGCTTCGAGTTGATGACCAGCTTCCTCGTGGTGCCCGTGTTCAGCGTGAAGTTGAATGTTAACTCGTGTTCTATTTTCGAAGGCGACGTATGTCAATCGTTAAAATATATTGATAGTGCAATTGCAAAAATTATAATTACTATATGTACTCATGTTATTTAAGTGAAGAAAGAGCTAACATATTTTGTTGATTCTATTGTTGATTCTTTATAAATGCAATTTGGAAGGTAGGAAACTTTCTTCCTATTTTATTAACATTGATTTCATTTGCACTCTATCTCTTTATGTACTGTAACATAGCTATATTACTACTGAGAATTTCTAGTCAGAAAAACTCAACAAAACTTTATTCGATCCTTTGACCGAATCCAGGAGTTTTCGACCACCCACCCAAACAACGAGGCAGTATTGTTACTACCAATAGATCCCATAAAGCACTGACCGCTAGTCAAGGCGACCATGAAGGAGGGGTAGTTGGGGCGGATGGGCGGCTGGAAGAGCAGGATGGCGCTGGTGCCGGTGGTGCGGAAGCTGAAGGCGATGTCGCCCTTGCGCCAGCCCGGCACCTCGATGTACGACTGCGACGTCGTGAACGTCACCACGTAGCGCTGCGTGTCTGTGACCGCGTCGAATATTAGTTAGTTAGTTTTCTATTAAAGTGAGTTTTTAGGTTTTTTTAACTATTTATATAGAAGTGTACCATTCGAAATGAAATTTTCTGAGAAGTTGCTCTAAAAATTCGACTAGAATATACGTGACTTTGCATGGTTGGATAATTTTTCTGAACTCATACACTTTTATCATGTACACAGTTAATTACCAATAAATAGATAGAAAAAATAAGTAGATGTGAAACACGTAGTGAATTGTTTAGGCTATGCCTATTTACAAATAATATGTAAAGTTATGTATTTCACGTTTTAGTTGCTTAATTTCAGATATTATCACTAATATATTATAGTAAACGACACAAATCACATATTTGCAAAGGTACAATCATTCATCGTTCATTTGATACTAACTCGTCTCGACACACTCCAGCGGCCCCAGCGTGATCCTGCCCTGGGCCTCCTCGGGCAGGTCCTTCTGCTGCAGGAAGAACATCTCGATGATGCCCAGGCTCCGCGGGTTAACGTAGGTGCCCTCGTCCGAGTGCCACTTGTTCTCGTTCGCGTCGCAGTTGCACGACTGTGTCGGGTTCACGCACGTCGCGTTCACGCCGCACGGACAGTACCCGCTGTCGAACGTCATCGATTCATCATCGTCACCATCAACCTTTGAATATCCACCGCTGGTCCTCCCCCTCACCCCCTCCCTCCCACAGCCTCCCTATATGATAGTCAAAGTCCTCCCCAATATGACAGTCATTGATTAATAAATTCAGTATTCTCAT
Organism: Parelbella macleannani; assembly: GCA_018245755.1. Taxonomy (NCBI): domain Eukaryota; kingdom Metazoa; phylum Arthropoda; class Insecta; order Lepidoptera; family Hesperiidae; genus Parelbella; species Parelbella macleannani. The sequence goes on along the minus strand of DWEE01000604.1, from coordinate 5,935 downwards.
TTTTAGTTACAAAGTATACAACATCATTTAATAAAAAAATCTGAACTTTTATTCCTAAAATATAAGCAATCTAAAAAAAGTATTAACGTCTCTGACTGAAATCATGTGAAGCAGAAAATGAAAAGAGTCGATTTTGAAGTATCTCCGCTTTGCACTGAATTTTGGGGAACAATTAGAATTTTCAATAGTTCTATTTTCGAATTGTAACAATAACTAACCGTTTAACATTCCCCAAGTAGTCCACGGTATCGTTGGAGGACGATATGAACCACGTAGCGCTGTGTAGCTCCAGGGGGGCCACGTTGCAGTCGTACTTGATGTACTGGCGGCAGAACAGCGAGTGGGAGATCAGCTCCTGCAGCATTTCTGCTGTGAATTCCCGGTACTTGATTTTGAAGCTGAAGTCTTGCCCCAACGCTGACCTTACGTCCTGGGATGCCAAAAGACGGAAAAGGTAGTTACAATTCTGAGTTCCCCTAATATAATTATATCGTTATTTTTAAACCCTACTATTTTTAGCAGTTGACAAGAGATTGTTAATTTTGCTCTGAACGTCTGTATACAAAATATTTTTACTATTAAATAATCGCCCTCCCATCCCGAGAAGCCAATTCGTAATTCAATAGCACGTCTGTTATGAAAACAAGAATAATAAGATAATCTTGTTTCGAACAAAAATCTTTATTGAAAATTTAATCCAGAGAGTTTATTTTCAGATGGAAATCAATTTAAGAATATTCACATGAAACAGTAATAGATAGTAATATCCTTATTTACAACATTAATATGGAAGTGTACATTTTACATAAATCCATTTAAATTAGACCATTTTAATGACTGATTATACTTGATAATGAAAAAATTCATCAGTCTCAATTACCACTTGGCTCGGCAGGTTATGTTCCACGACGGTGGTAGACGAATCCGCTTCGATTTGAAACTCGCACTTCACGTGGGCGGGCGGGAACTTGCCGTTCCCATCGATGTCTATCAGGTATACGTCGTTTCTTGTGTACCCTAACAAAGCGAGTTCTTCGCAAGTCTTCCTGAATGTGGCGAAGTGGCAGTTCTCTCCTATGTACCCTATGAATGTTATTTATTTGAACATATGTGTGTTTATCACATTATAGTTTTGTAAATGCCTTCAAGAATTAGCTGACTGACCTGGCTTGACTAATTAAATTCATTAAATTTTGATATACAAATTTTGGGTGAGACTATTTATAAAAGAAAGATCTAATTCAGTATTGCAAAAATTTTAATTTTTAAAAAATGTAAACATCTTGATTAATACTGAAAGAAATACTTTATGAGAAATAATGAAATAATTACATTTATATAAATAGTGTTAAGACTTCTAACGTAATATTTAAAAATATTCATATCGACACGTCAGCAACATAAACACGTCATTCATGACAAAGGTGCCCCCGTATTGATGAGAACGGTAAATTAGCATCGCTGCGGACGAAATACGATCCAATTTCTGCTATTGACAGCCAAAACGAATATAACTTTGCTATTTGTATTGTGCCAAATGATTTGTTTGTTAGTTTTAGATTAATTGTTTGCGGTGTTTAGTTGCGCGTATCAGAGTAGTGTATGGAAATACATATATAGTTCGTTTTAATTAATTATAATACAAACGGTCAATCAAATCGTGTATTTAACAAATGTCGAAATTAATTTGCACACGATACATCAATTATGGATTTCCGCTGAAATCAGTCAAGTATTTAAGTTTGCTACTAAATAATACTTTGCCGAAATTCTCATGATCTACATATATGAATAACTACAATTGTGTATAACGTAATTTCACGCCTGTAATCCTCGAAGGGGTAGGTAGAGTAGTGTATTATACTCCCACGTTTCACCAGTTACGTTTAACAATAAGTCCCATGGAATAGATGCTGGGCCTATGGCCATATGCCGTGCACATATCCAGACTCCGTGTTAGAGACTAGAGATTATAAATTAGTAAAAATCCAATAGCACCCGACCCGGGATTTGAACCAAGGACCTCCCGATCGGCAGCCGCTCAACCAACGAGGCAATCATATATAATCATGACGTGTATGAGATAATTAACAGTCAAATAATAAAGTAATACGCACCAGTACTGTCGCAGTTACAAATGACCCTGTCCTCCCTGATGGAGCAGATGCCGCCGTGCTCGCAGGTGTTGGGCCGCGTGCACGGGTCTACGTACTGACAATCATCTATGGCCACTTCCCCGACAACTCTCTCTGTGTTTATTACGAACCTAAGATCATTGCGATGTATTTAACATGTGAAATACGTATATGCTTTATTTATTCGTTATGAGTGTAAGTAAGAAAAATAGGGAAACAAATATGAGCTTCATTAATTTACTTGGTTTATAGAAAAGAAAAACAATGCGTGTCTTGATAAAATCTTTAATTAATTTCCTTGTAAAAATGGCATGCATGCAAAGCTTTATAAGAGATTTTTTTAAAAATAGTAAACATACCTATTAATATATTTGTTACGTCAGTTAGTGTATAGATAAATTTTTTCCCGACCCATATCAATATAAAACTTTTGAAAACCAATGACGATGCGAAACAGCGTTACTGCTATGCAATCGCGACGCTATTACAAGTACGAGAACATAATCATTGGATTGGCCCACATTTTGTAATTGTTTTGTGGTTAAGCTATTAAAATTCCTGGCAGTCGTACAAGATGCTGAGCTAAGAGCGATTTCGTGAAAATACCAAGAGTAATTTTCTACTAATCGCCTTGTTTAGTTCTGTCCGTGTAATCTTCTTACCTGGGCTCTATGAGGAGTCCGTTGATTTTGATGTTTCGCATACACCCTATGAGACCCAAGTTGGCCGATTTCAAACCGCTTCCAATGACTATCTTGTCTTGCAATTGGAAATCCAAACCTGAATTCATAAAACATTGTTATGATATTGACACGCGCGCGTAAAATATCCTGCAGTAACTTTTATTCTTAGAAAGTACCTCATTTATTTAAGTGTTATTTCAGTGTCGGAAACATTCAGATAGCGAAATTGGTATAAAGTGGGTATTCAGGTTCATGGTACATTAGTTGTGCATACTTGGCACTCGAAATCTTCAACCCGCACGCCCAGGGTGGGAACTATTTCCCAGTAATAGTGGGCTGAAACATGCTGATGATGATGACACACTTGAGAACCAGGATGGTAACCTTTTTGTATATTTTTTTATTTAAATTCAAATAAGAATGCACAAAAGTCAGCATTACTACTAAGGCGTCAAAATAGTTAAATAAATCGATAATGCTTTGGAATGTAAAAATATTACATTTGAATAATTCATCCGTTGTATATCATCGGTTTTTCCTCAGTACCTAAGCATTCTTTCTCTTTGTTACTACTTATATCTCCATAGTTTATTGTTATTTGTTATGAACGCAAGTTTTATTGGAATACAATAAACTATAAGAAAATATTTTGATCAGACTGATAAAGAAACCAGTGACGTGATATTATTTGCACTACTGGTATGTTTGCAATATTCATTTTCCTTGTATATCGGAGATTTGTAATACGATCACTTTTATCATGTACTTCAATATTAACAGCTTTAAGAATAATAATAATATAATTTATATTCGAGTAGCCATGACTCATATTTGTTGATATTATACGACTTATTGAGTATGTTAGCACTTAACCTAAACTTATTTCTACAGTCAAGTAACTTATTAACGTTAGCTCACCGAACATTTGAGCGTGTTTATTGTGGTAGTCGACGGTGAGTTTAATTCTTCCCTTCCGATAGTCCAGTTCGACCGTATGCCAATCGTTGCTGACGTTGAATTTTACAGACTTCAACACCGTCACGTTTTTACCCACGTCCGGGACCAGTTCGAACCTTATCTCCTCTTTCACCATTCTCACCTTGAATATTAATGTACTGCTATCATCGGCATCATCAACCTTTTATCATTCTACTGATTAACAAGAATCATTTCTAAGAATGAGAAGGTTAAGGTCATAGTCTATCACGCTTTCCAAGTACGGAATTTATTAACTATTAATTTTTACGAGGCGATACAAACAAATTTATCGATATGGTACACGTGACTATAATTTGTCTGATATCTTGTCCTTGTTGTAATTTGGAAACGGTGAGAAGTAAATTAGAAATATTGATTCGGTAAAGGAAGATGTTTTATTTGTTGAGACAAATCTGTCATTTCCCTAAATAAGTAAGCCGTCCACGGTAATTAGCGACTCGTTTATCTATGTAGTCAGAGTAGCGGGAGTATGCGTAGGATGTGGCCTTCATCTATTAAATGCTAGTTTTGGAGCACCCACGAGTGGGGAAGACCTGGAACTCGCTTCAATTCGCTGTGTCAATACGCAGTAACAATCAGAAATGATTGTTGGAGTCGGCATGCGAAATCTTCAAACTCATGCAAATAATTGCTTTAAACATCGTTGGCTATCTGTTTCTAAGACAACCAAGCCTAAATACTTGTATGTATAACTTGGATGAAAAACATATAGGAATTATTGTATTATTATACTATGTATTTACACTCTTATTTGCATGTAGATGATGCATAATTAATTTTATTCTTCTGTGTATTTCAATGTGATTTCAATGTGTGTAGGAATAAGGAGAGGCGAAGATAATTATGATTAATGATTTTCCTTTGTTACATGTTTACACTTTCTGCCAATAAAACTTCCGGCGCTTCGTAATACCGTATTTTTACTCAAGAATAACCTGTAATTTATCACCACGAGAAACATATTTAGCATATGAAATTCATTACGCGATGATATATTGGCGAGGTAACTGTATGCATTGCAATGATCTTTTAAATGCAGATTTACGTAAACGGTAATATTTTATTATCAAACACCTTGGATTGAGTAGGTTTCTTGAATGTTATGCGGCTTGCTATTTAAGGAAATTGCTGAAGTCAGGTATATTTTATATTACGCAAACTCACCTCCCAATAGCCTTGTCCGGACGTGATCTGGCTGTACGCCAAAACGGCCATATTCTTACCGGTTTTAAAGTCGAAAATCAAATTGATACTGTTAGTCTGGCTCAAGGGCCACCATATATGTGAAGTCGCGAACGGATATGTTATTGGTATCACTTCTATATCTATCTCCTCGAACAACGGATCCAGCACTCCAATGTAATGCACTTTCGGATTATTTTGCTTCAATTCGTACAATATCGATACGTCGTTGTAATAAACGTATTTTAAATTGCCAGCGAAATTGTTGAAGGATTTCAATCCTTTCATTTTGTGTAAATCCGGACCACCGCATATGTAGATTTCTGGGTCAATACAAACGTATCTCGCGTCCCCTGGCACTTCGTATGTCGCGCTCGTGTTATCAAGGTAAACCAATACAGTTTGCTCTTGTAAAATGACTGTTATGTTGTGCCAACGATTGTTATTCACTCTCTCGCCCAAGTAATCCTCTACCGGTCCATCTCCTAAGTCAATTTGTATAGCGACTTTTTCTTGATGCACCGATAGAGCAATATAATGATGTTTGTCATCTATTTGTCCGCTCGCATAAAATAACGCCGAGTCGTCGAAACGTGTCTGTAAATGCAGTTATCAGTTTACCGATAAACCCTTTTTTTTGTTTCGCATCAGTGGTTCGCCGTTGACATTTAGATTGTGACCTCGATACTAAATCATTTCCTTTTCGTGATTTTTATTGTTATCGAAAGGTCAAGCGTTCTTAATTTCGGTATATTTAATGTTCATCGAGTATAAACTATCTTATTGGACTTTATTGCACAACATCATAAAGATAATAAAGAGATAAGTGCAGTAATTACTTGAAGTGAAATAACGCAATAATATACGGGATTTATTATTAATTCAACTGACTTGACTGCCTGAATTGTCTGTCGCGTTAGTCGAGTGGTTGCCAGC
>DWEE01000603.1:0-16286 GCA_018245755.1 Parelbella macleannani | reverse complement strand
ATTGTGTGTGGGTAGCCACTGCTTGGTGACGTGGAGCTAATACTGATTAGATCACATTAGAACCATCACTAATAACACAATATTATATTAAAATTATCAATTAATGCATTTCATAGTTCATGTAAATTGTTCCGGGTGTGGAACGCGCGGCGCGGACAGTGCTGCCGTCTGTGGAAACACTGCATATATATAGATAATATATATCTGTGTGTATATATGAATATTAGTCGCCTCCATAATGATTGTTGACTTCTATCCTGATGATGCAAGACGACGTGCGACCCGCGCCTGTATTTCACTATTATAATTCGCTCAAATACTTTGCTATGATGATGTAATTGATTTCTGTGTGTTGTTCTTCTGTGGCAACCTCGATATTGTCCATCATCACGTACATGAGCTGAGAGAGAGGGGAGGGGGCGAGTGCTTACCACAGGAAGACCAACATTTTAATGAATATGAGAAATGCTAATATTTCTAAATTCTATGAAATGGTAGGTGTCGATAAAGGAAACAGGGAAGGTCACAGTAACTAAAAATTCTTAAGTGTTTCTTGGATACGAGCATCTTTTCTTTTTGTGCAGTAATTAGCTTCTTGTTATTGAGAATGTGATGAACCTACTTACAAAAAAATAGAAAGTGTTGTTTTCTGCAGACTATCATACAGGGTAACGGCATTTACTTAAAGAAAATTTGTTTGTTTTTTTTTACAATTAGTCTTGCTGTCGGTCCTGGTGTTGTTCTATACAATATAGAAGTGAACAATCATGACGGGAACGCAATATGTAATAGTTAAGTAAACTTGAATATTTCGTGGCGTTACTGAGAAATGAACCTTATGATATTGATAGTAGTGTATAAAATAAATCAGAAACTAGTTTTGCAATGTAACCGTAGGCGTGAGTGTGTAGGTACAACGTAATAAAGTATTTTGTATAATCACTGCTCTTTCATTTCTTTTCATTTAAGAGACCTATAAGCCTGTTATGCCAGGAGTCCCTGTACCACGTATACAAGTCTCGACGGTCTACATCCATTGGAAAACTTCCTTGCTAGAATATTATATTGTAGTCAAATTATAGTGCAACAGGTTATAATAATTTAATTATAAATAAATATTAAATACATTCTTAAATTCATTCAACCCATTTTTGAAACTTTACAATAATTACGTGAATCACAATTTAGAATGTAGATATCATGTCCAGAAAACAATAGGTACTTTATTATATCTACCGGTGGCGGAAAATTACCAATAATTATTAAAATAACATATTTTGAAAATAACTGACGCACAGACAACAAAGTTACTATTACTTATTTAATTATATCCATTTAAATAGTGCAACCACTCTCATGTGAGCTGTACCGACGAAGTAAATTCTCAAGCATGCAGCACTCATACAGTGCACAAGAACGCGAAGGAGCGATATGATAGTATTTGTACTTATAATGACCAATTAGTATACCTTTCTTCGTCCGGCACTCCGCCTCCCGGACACGCTTCCCGTCGGCGGCGGACAGCGCTCGTTACGTGGCGGCGTGTTTCCCGGCTCTATTGTTGTTTCTACACATTTTATTACATTACTGAATCCATTAATCGCGCGCTCTCAAGATGGACATCAGTCAAATATAGCTCACTTCCTGTTCGACCTACTGGAAGAGCTATATGTATATGTAGATATGGTAGACGAGTGGAATTTGTAGACAGGAGTTCTGACAGTGACGGTGTGATAAAACACATTCCCTGAGGTACCTTTGACGTGCGCGTGTCTCACGATATTATTATTCCTCATTATAGAAATTGATGTTCACTTATAAAATGCACATAAATAATAGTAACTAATTAATAATAATTTTCACGGGCTGATGCACATAATGAATAATGTAATTTTATTAAAATGTGCGCGCCAGGTTTTTAAGCTAGCGACCCTGGAATGAAAGACTTAATTTTATACCGCCAAGAGATCATTGCTTTCGATTGAGTAACTATCATGAATATTCAGGAGAATGATGACTATAGCAATGTATGACATCCATTACCTGTGTGTATATACCGCGTGACAAATATAGATAGGTAATCGAATTTATTTATTTTTTGTCCTCTAACACGCCACCGACACACATCACACACACATGTTTAGGGACGTTGTACAGGTGATGACGGTAATAATAATAGCTTGAGTCAAATACTACTGTCTGATCTCCAACTGTCCCAAACAAGGAGTAAACAGGGAGTAGGTATATTATGTAGATTTCTAAATACATTCTTGTATAAATAAATTCACCTCCAGATACAGATCAAATACTCATACTCCTCACATCGAACGCGCAACCCGCAAGTGAGCAGTTATGTACGTTCGGTAACCACTGGGCCAACGTGCCCGTCAAGTTTACATTTAGAATCCACGCTCAGGAAACGTGCCAAACATCTACATTCATATTACACAAATGATACTGAACTGGTCGCCGGAGGTACGTTTCCTGAGAGCAGACAATAAAAAGGACGTCCATTCCGGTATCCCGCGCTTTTGTTGTGACGCCATTTTTCCTCGTCCGCCATATTGCCTATCAATATCACAGAATATCACTTGTGTCGTTAACGGTCTTACAGATGCTTAACGTCACCGCCAGCAATGTGTTCGCGGCCAATACGCGTAATTAGTACAACTCCTACCTAACAATCTAACGTAACATCACGCCTGTAATTCCCGAAGGGATAGGCAGAGGAGTGTAGAACACTCCCACGTTTCACCAGTTACGTTTAAGTCCCTTGGAAATAGGTGGTAAGCCTATTACCATACACCGAGCTCAGATCCAAATTCCGAGTCACTACTACAAATTCTATATTAGAAAAATTTAACAGTACCCGACCCGTGATTTTGAATCCAGGACCTCCCGATCGGCAGTCGCGTTCGCAACCACTCGACCAACGAGGCAGTCTAACCTAACAATCTGATCCCAAAACAGGCACAGACTGTTATAGTAACCAGACAACTGACATACTATCTATAGACTTAGGCGCATACGGCTATACTTTTATAGACATTTTTTTTACCCAAGTGAAGACCAATCGTTTATGCTCACGCAAATATTTATCAATGGTGGAAATCGACCCCACACCCCTTGATACTAGTCGATGAACCAAAGCGCCAATTAAAGGATGAATTAAATCCTTTAAACTAGAAGGCGATCTAGTTGTGAGCTGTACAACGAGCTAGTCATGAATGCTCTTACACGCTATCGTAAGCTGTTATTTCAAATTCGAAAAACAAAATAAAATGTGAGGTTTTCTTGTACAGGCGGTAGGAGCCACATATAAACCGTCACTTGTAATTGTTAATTGTGTTGCAAAATGCAACACTGGTCAGAGGATGTTTTTTTTCGCTGGGGTATTATAGAGGAGTGACTGTCTCTAATCATTGTCCTACCTTGATGTCGGCTGATGACGATGAAGTTCTTGCGCAATGTTAGCACACCGGGGCGCAGCTAAGAACATCCCCAAAACGAAAATGGATATTGTTAAATATAAAAAATGGAACGTAATGTAACGTTCCATAAAATTATATCTAACAATTACAGAGTTTATCAAAGAAAACATCGCGAAAAATGCAATTTTTTTGTTATCAGTTTTTATACGTATGTATCTACACATTTCTTTTTCCCTTTTATATTTGCGACGCTTAAGAGTCGTTAGTTCAATTAACCGTTAAAAATCATCAGACTGTCCTATTTAGTAGTCAAGGTATTATGCACTTTAAGTACTTACACCGTTTTGAAAACTAAATTTGAAAATACTTGGCTATTAATCACATTTCACCGAAAAGACAAAATATCTAATAGTTTTTTGCTCTGAAGTTTTGACTCTGACAGCAATTAATAGAAAATAGTTCTTCTTGTTAAGTATTCAGCGCTCATATAAGGACAAGTATATTTTCGAGTTTAACGTGTCATGTGTACAAAAAACAGATGGCAGTTGATACTAGCCACGTGCAAGGAAGCTTATGCTCGCTTAAAAAAAATAGAAAAAACGAGAGCGTGCGTAATTCTTCCCGCCTTTTGATTTTTTTTTGGCTACGTGTATCATAATGGAGGGAAAAGGAATTTCTTGTTGAAATATTATATCACACATTAATAAACGCGTAGTATGAATATAATTCGCTTGCTAAGTGATATACACGTGATCGAAACGAAATTCTTATAACTTAGCAACGCAAATACGAACAAAACTAGAGACGCTGTGACAGAAGTGGAACGTGTCCGCTACAAAACACTCGACTGCAAAAATTGTTCATTTTCCTACAGTGTTCCGAAGCCAGATAATACATACCCACTTTTTATTTGCTTTCATTAGAACTTGCTTATGACCAAGTGGCAACACTATCTTTTACAGCTTTAAAAATCAGACACATGATTTACTTTATTATCGTGGTTAATTGTTGTAAATGAATATTTTTGAAAAAAACTTAAAATTCCCAATTAACTTATTGGTAAGTTTGCTGTGAAACAGATGACGAACAACTGCGTATTTTCGCGCGTGTTCGCGCCAAATTGTGGCAGTCGCCATTACAGGATGTCGCTATCCTTCTTTTCTGTAACATAATCCCATTGTTAACAATGTTTTCAGTTCACTGAATAGGAAAATATTTATTGCATTTCCCAATATATAGGCAAAACTTTTTAAAACAGGGATCTTTATTCGGGATAGCCAAATTTGTATTTTTAATTTTGTTAATCTGTTGTCAATATATGCACGGAGTTCTAAGCTCCATCTTCGGAGCCCATGCCTCTCACCTTTGCTGTTATACAACAGGATACTCTCTGGCATTTGGCCTAATAGCTGATAGACAGCAGCGCTGGCGATGCAAAATGCTGTGCTCAGTGATCTGCGCGATTATGGGAAAACCCTCTATAACGAGACCTCTGTATATTCAGCAATATACTGGTGCGGGTGCGAATAATTATGCTCTCAATGCTTTTATTTAAATTGTATTAGTTGTTATACATGTGCTTATTAATAGTTTTTTATTAAAATAGACACTAAGATTCAAATTGCTTAACCAATACTTGATTAAAAAAATTTAATGTCGGAAATAATAATATAACCAATGAAAGACGTGCATTATTTAATTAAATACTAATAAATAAAATGGCGGCTAGTTTGTAGTCAATGCTCTGTCCCCGGTCAGAAGCCGCATTTAAAATAAGCTGTCAATCTGGTTCCGGCTTGACGCAAGATTCTAAATCTATTTAGGTCCATTGTTGATTTATTATTGTTGGCAGAATAAAAGATTTTTTGCGTAGCATGCCCGCCGTTTCCGTTTTGTGACATTTCTTTATTTCTTCCCGCCTTTTAGTGTTCTGTACGATCATTATTAAACCAAAATACATGTTTAGTTTCATGTGTGGCCTATATTTGACTACCTACCTCGTTCGTCGAGAGGCTGCAAGCGCAACTGCCGATCGCGAGGTCCTGGGTTCAAATCCTGGGTCGCGTACTATTGGATTTTTCTAATTTATTATTTCTTATAGTGACTTGGAATCTGGATCTGTGCCCGGTGTATAGCAATAGGCTCACTACCTCTTCAATGGGACGTAAACATAGCTGGTGGGAGTGTACTACACTCCCCTGCCTACGTCTTCAGGGATTACAGGCGTGATATTACAATATCCTTACCAAGATCGAAATACGTAAAAATCTAAACATCCCAATATCGAACGAACATTTATTATTTATCCGTAGTTATTGAAGCTAACAAATATATTTTTTTTAATTGAAGCTAACCCAAAAATACTTCTATAGCTACCTACAGTACTTGCCTACGCAACACTAAACGAGAGAGCCCGACTTACACTTGCTATTTTATTTTTTGCGGCGGACGTGCGTCGGCGCAGATCTTCTTATGTTACGGCCTTTTTTTTATTTTGCTGTATACAATCATAATTAGGCGCGCAAGTGCCGAGGTTATTTTAGTACATCTATGGCACGATAGTGTCCTTTGCTTTTTATTCGTGTGTTAGCATACGCATGAGCTACTTCCAATAATTTTTAATTTACAATATGAATAGGTGATAGGAAAACTATTAGGGGCTTCGCGACCAGAGATATAGTAAAATATTTATTCTTCATCACCGTTAACAATAACACTCCATCGTAGGACGCAGTTATCCTGTCTCTCTGACTGGAAGAAATGTAAGCACTTGTTAGGAGACAGTCTCAGGCCTTAAAGAACATTGTTAGGACTCACAACATTTTCCTTAACCGTTAATATTGTGACAAAATCGTCTACAAAATATAAACGTACCATCACACCTGTAATCCCCGAAGAGGTAGGCAGAGAAGTGTAGTACACTCCCACGTTTCACCAGTTACGTTTACGTCACATGAAATAGGTGGTGAGTCTATTGCCATACACCGGGCACAGATCCAGACTCCGAGTCACTACTAGAAATTCTAAATTAGAAAAATCCAGTAGTACCCGACCCGGGATTAGAACCCAGTACTCCCGATAGGCAGTCGCGCTTACAACGAGTCGACTAACGAGACAGTGAAAAATACAAGTTATCAAAATTAAAAGTGCGTCTCAAGATTCGAACCCAAGAAACTCACAATTAGAAAAAATAATCTGGACCACTATACCAACATATTTAATTTGAGTTAATTCTCTCTCGTCCGTTTTTCACCTGGGTATAAGAATCCCATGGCGACAATATGTCTACCCTGGTCTTTCTTCAATATCATGAAATCATGTATTTTTCGACAAACTTTAAAAAAATGCATGATCTCCACAACAAATGTAGTAAAATCGACATCCTTCTAAAAATATTTATTTATCTACAGCCGTACAATACGTGATAAAATCAAAAGGCACACAGGAACCGGAAGGGTCGTGTGTTAATAGACAAATCCGCAACTGTATTGTTCGGACCGGAAGCCTGGACAGGATGGGGTGTGTAAACATGTTTTAAAAATCTTTACAAATTTAATATTGACGTTGGGAGCCCCCGGGGAAGATTTGTAAGGATTTTTATGATCGTTATTTAAATAATTTCCTGTCGAAGGTTTATTATCTTTGGAAGGATGTAGACGGAAGGAAGAGTTGTTTCTTCGCATTTAGTCATTTCCGGTAATTCTTATATGAAAAAATGAAAATGTATGTAAATCAGCTACTCAATCAGGTATTATAATAGTCAATAAACATAAATCTATAAACCAAACTACTAGAGTCTTCATTGTAGACATTCAAAGAGGTTGTTGTTTATAATATCGTCATACCAGGTTCATTAGGGGATAGGCAGAAAGCAGTTCGTGTCACAAATATCTCTATCATTATAGTACTGACGTGCTGCTACTGCATTCATCACCCTCTCCATATACCTAACCCACACAGGTTTCGGGGACTTCGGTATCTCCATCTTGTATAATCATTATCATTACCAGCCTATTTCCGTCCGTTGCTGGACATAGGCCTCTCCAACGGCCTATTAACTTAATATTATTTTAACAAGATATCGAAATGATAAAGAACCTCCGGAAGGAGGAATTTATTTTTAAACTCTTTATTTATCCAGTGTGTTTGGCGAAGATAAAGGGTACTAGCCCGCCAGTGTAACAGTGGTGTAAAGCTAAGGACCTCGACAGTATCTATTATTAACGAATTGGACTGATTACTTCACGCGAAGAAAGGTCCGAGAAAACTTGCGTATGGCGGTTAGTCGCGATCAAATTAGACATAGAAAATGACCAAAACCTTGGTCGCGGTCAACGGAATAGTAATAACCAACAAAAAACAATAACAGACGGTCATGACAATTTGCTGTCAGTTATGATCTCTTTAACCGTTCGCGCTCGCGGCTGCTATGCATATCTCAGATATTATTTTATTTATTCCTTCGGAAAGCGTAAGGTACAGGACTTGTTTTCTTCTTCTGTTTGCTGAATATATGTAAATTTCTTGGTACAATATTCATTTGTTCTGCCGTTTTCAAAGCAACGATTGTTATTATGACAACGAGTATACAAAAACCATGGTGAACCTCTATACACTTTAAATAATAACTGTAAAACAAAGCAGACATTTCTAAAAGACAAATCATCTCATTTTAGCAGACACTACGCCGCCATAGCTAGCGTAATACAAAAGATCGTTAAACGGAAACGGAAGTCGGTTGTAAACCCACGCCGTTGCCTGGCAACTGAGAATTGTAAAAGTTACTTTTTATAACTTCCTCTAAATTATCTGACCGATGATTTTAGTGGCTGAATGAAGCTTAAGTTGAATTTGTAGGCATCTATTCAAAATTACCAGTGGGATAACATCACGAACGAGTAAAGATTAAAAAGTAATTTCATTTAGCGCTAGGACCATTAATACGACTCGTTGCCCGGTATGGGTTTCTTCATCAACTACAAATAACCTACAGTAAACTGTCGTCGTACGACAGTATTAATTAACATAAATAAGGAACTTCAGTTTATATGAGTGTAGTGCCTAATATTAGTACTAACGGTTTAGTACAAAAATAATAGATGGTTAGTGAGTTAATCTGGTGACAACAACACTATTGGGATTTGCATTAAGCATTTATTCAGCACAATTAGTGAACTTGAAAGGTCTCCTTTCTCGGTCATCGCATATTAAAGTAGGCAAAATTCAAGCTATGGCAACCAGCCAGCTGGCATCCAGGTAAAATACATACATAGGTAATTATGATATTTACATTACTAAGTTAGTACATATACGGATAAGTTTACTTACAAACATATTAGCAATATTCATGATCATTAAACAAATATGTTCCGTTTCGCAATCGAATCCATAACTCCTGGCCGAGAAGTCAAGTTCATTAATCACTTGCTCAATATCACTAGACCAACTGACTAGTTACTACTGATTTTTATGTAATTAAAATATAGTTCTACACGTATCGTAATCATTACAATATTATTGTTTATTATTTAGCAATTTGTATTTTATTACTTTTTAAAGGCGTCACAATATATTCACCATATTTTTTAATATCTAACATTTAAACAGACTTATGCCTATGAAGTTATAAACGATTTCTTAATAAAGAAAAAATTTCATTAAAAAATTATCTTAAATGTCCCTGTGAGACATAAACCCCAAAACAATGGGAGGATTGCCCCGGTTACATAAAAATAATAAACCATAAAAATTTTACCACATATTATATGAAATAAAAAATTGCATAAAAATAAATGCCATATCTATGAAAATGACATAGGTAGGCGTTGACCGCACTAACAATGAACATTCTTCGATTAGCCCTTGCACGAGTTCCTCGCATTTTAAACTAAAAGACTACTTTAGCAAGTAGTAGTAGGTAATCTAGTTATACGAAGGCTGTTTAATACACGAGTTTTTTACGGATTCAGTACTAAATTGATACATACAGGACTTAAATGGTTTAAAATAATTGATTGATTGTTTGAAAATTAATAATCTATTTCTTTATTATTATTATTTTGTATCAATAATTGTAGTTATATTTGTGTCAAAAAAAATATTTTTCTTATTTTATAAACCCAATAAGAAGTTAGAAAAACCCAATAATATTTTGCTTAATTCGCGTGTCGATTCTCGTAATCAGCAATGAAAATTGCAGTCGCTTCATCAACTAGATAGCCAAATACTAAAGTAGTAGAACTAAATTTGTACGAGTAGGTACAATACGATTTAAAACGAACTGTCTTTAAAGTCCTCTGAATTCTTCTTCCAAAATTAACTTCAGCGCATTAAAGGTTGACAGAAGCTAAGTGATTTTTAAAAGTGTTGGCTCTAAACACTTAATATACCTACACAAAAAAGCTCCTAAATATATTCAAGGACTAATTAATAGCATTTTTATTTAGAATATCAAGTTGCATTTTAATCACCACAAAGCACATCGATGCTATAAATAAGCCTAATTAGTTACTGCGAAATTGTTTGAAAAAAAAAGGTCAGCTACAGCGTCGTCCGCCATTAACGAAAATACATTTGCGCGGGAAACCGAAATAGCAACGGAAATGCGCCCCTAATTATCTACTACATCTCGGGTTGTTTCGATAATACTTACAAAGTAAAATACAAAACATTTTTTATGTACAAAGTAACTAAGTTTATTTTGGTGGAAAATCTAAATGTAGTTAAGACGTTTTGATCTCCACCTTTGATGCGGAAACGATTAGTTTCAGGCACATGCTGACAGGCAGGATGCGTGAATACCATTATCGATTCTTACGAACAGAATACTCCATCCCTCTCTTACTTCAGGTAGTAACAATAGTGGGAAAGGGCCAAAAACCTACCCGCATCCGGCTATAAACCGCGCAATGTGCGTTTGCAAATCTTTTTCTTATTTATAGTAACCTAACTGTCAGAAAGCTGAAATTAGATCTAGACTTTATATAATTAATAATAAGGTGTATTTTTAAGTAGCCTCAGTTACATATAGGACTTTACATCTTCAGAAATCATGGAAATATCTTGTGTTCATTCATATTTTATACATCGGAGTGGTCGAGTTTCATTCATTCGTGTTTCCACCGGGTGCGAGAGTGGAAGTGTCGGCCGACAGTCGTACCATTTCGTACGAAATCGATTTTGACTCGCTGCTCCGTATTCTCGTGCGTTATTAATAAGACTATAAGCCTTAATTTTGTGGAAAAGTGAATAGTTCGAGGTGTTTAAGGATTCTGTTGTTTCTCATATTTTAATTAAGTTTAGTGGTAAGTTTATTTCAAGTTCCTTATTCATTGAACATGTCTTATGCTATGTAATCGTCAAATTATTCAAGTTTAAAAAGTAAAAGTTAAATATTTTATTTTGCGTTATCTTTTTTTACTTTTAATTCGGTCATTACGCAATAACAAATATTTGAATAAATATAGGCTCCTTTTATAACAGCAACACAGAGTCTTTTAGCCAGCAGGCATTTAGCTCTGTATAGGATTTAAGTGTAGCTTAGAGTAGGAGTGTCGCGAATGTTCTACCCCAACAAAAAGACAGTGTCGCTGTGAGGACTGCGGTAAAATGCGAAAGTCGTATCCATGTCTCCGACAACTGGCGAAGGGAGGTACACCTAGGGTATTAACCGTTGGAGTCCAACACAACCTTGCGACACGACCCCTTCTATCGGTCGCGCGACGGAAGTATATTATCATCATCATCAGCCTATAACTGTCCACTGCTGAACATAGGCCTCCCCCAGAGCGTGCCACGCTGCTCGGTCCTCCGCCTTCCTCATCCAATGCCTACCTACCTAATGGAAGTATATACATGATGTATTTCGCTACAATAATAAACCGAGTATCCGAAATCTCTTTTAAAAATGGCTGACGTCATATTAAATTCTCGTTGCATTTCGTAAACAGTTCTTTAAAATTTAGGTAAGTCTCAGCAAAATTACTTCCCTGTTTATTCCTAAGAGATAGAAGAGGAAACTAAAAGTATTTAGTAGCCGTGCGTTATTGTCATTTATTAATTATCCGTATTTTTCTTAAAGGACTCGCCGCTGCATTTCGAATCTGTGATATTGCGTGTGCTCGTAGTTCTGGTCTATAGTAACTTGCCGTTAGATTTAGTTACTGATGAAAGTTTGCATGCCGCTAATATTTACTAATAAAACCTTTTGTGAGATGTTCAAAACAAACTAAAAGTGGATACATCTATTAATGATGCGTAAATGTATTTCATAAACACATTATCTTAAAACATCATATTATTGGTAAATTTAATAAAAACTATTTGTGACATAATTATGACGACAAAAATATATACAAACATTATGCAAAAAAAACCATCTCGTCTTGTAGTACTTTGACAGGGGGATAGATCCTTCTATAGGAAGATATAGTCACGTATACTCGTAGCTACTCCACTCCACATAAAGTAGAGACATTTATATCAAAAACAATATATTGATTACTCAGTTTGCCGCTGTTGAAGTGCGTAAAAACGAAGAACCCAAAGAAAATGAGATATGTAACGATAATTTAGTAAAAAAGCTTAAACCGAAGCAAGATTTCCAATTCAAGGTCTGGCCACTGGGTTTGTAGGTCAGTCGCAATCGTTCAATAGAGTGTGCAAGCGTCACTTTCTATCGCCGACAGATGGCGCCGTGGTGCAACTGTTTCGATACAGCGTGAGCCAATGTAGTGTTAAATAAATTGGTATATTAATCGAATAGTGTGATAGCAATGATAGTCTAGTGGTTTAGAATTCAACTTCTTACTCCGCGGGTTCTAGGTTCAAATCCATGGCACGCACCTCTTTACAAAAATGTGCGTTTTAAGATAAAAATAGCACTTGCTATAACAGTGAAGGAAAACGTCGCGAGGAAATCTGCACACCTTTAAGTTTCCAAAAAAATATCTAAGTCGTACGTAGTCTTCCAACCCCCACCTAGTCCGCGTACTAGACAATATTCATTTTAACATTGGCTAGTTTTCATATCACCTGATCGTCTTCAACGTCTAACATCTTCGAAGTAGTAGAATCCTTATTGCAAGTAAATGTTATGCTGGCATTGATTACTTGTTACTTTTTCATGCGATGTAGTAAACAAGCAGGCCGCAGTAACAAATTATTGTTGCCGTTCATTGGTAGGACATCGAACGTGACCGTCTTGGATAAGACTATTAGTAAGACTATCATTAGTTAATCACCATTAATTAGTCTAGTAAGAAATAACTCAGTTTTGGCGAATGTAGTCTTCGGGACAGCGTCATGTCTGCTTCATATATGAATCAGAAATTCCCCTTCTATTCGAGATTAGAATCGAAAATTTATGCTCTCCAGTAGCTATTGTGTATAAGATACATTTTCTTTTCTTCATTTGCGACTGTACAACGTATGAATGCAATTTTGTTGATCACAAAAAATGTTACTTAAGCAGCGATGCTGCGCTAATTACATTCTTTGATGATACGGAATCAGATTGACAGATATTTCGGGAACTTTCTGGGTCAGACGAAACTGTTCGACTGTGCACCGAAGTTGCACGTACCAATCTAACGTGAACGCTTTCATGTCGCAAATATTTCGATAGTGCATGAGCTCATTTTCACAATGTGAAACATTGTAGCGTCATGCAAAAAATACGGACGCAAATACTGAAAGACGGCCTGGTTTTAATAAAACTATTGCTGCAAGAAACATGCAATATGATACACAATAACTTAAATCGTAGATTTGAGCGGAAAAATTATTGTAACCCTCATAGCCTGTACTCTAATTTTACGCACAGGTCAAAATTTTATTCTTAGCAAACGGAACGTTGAATGTTGTGTACTGGACCACCACGCTGTTTCTTGTCGTGGAAGTGCTCTATTAAAATGTAGCTCATCTTGTAAATGGAACTATCTGCTGTACACCCCCCGATGTCGACACAAGAGAAGTAACCGCCTTCTTTTGTTTCAACTAACAATTTAATTTCTATACACTATTGGCACCGCGGAGAAAACATGTTGATAATATACCAACAAAAACATTAACAAGGAAACCTCTAATTCTCTTTCCCATACACAAACGAAGAATACAGTTTCAAATTGCGAAGGAAATCGTTATCTGCCATTGTTTCGGCTTCCCGCCATTACTCGGTTCCCGCCATTACGGCTTTCCCGCGCTCTCGCCGCTTCCGCTGCCAACAATACGAACATCAATTGTACGTTTAGCGTCTTATTATGTTAGTGTAACAAACGAGAGGCGTTCGGTACAAGGAAATCGTGAAATTGTATGGAAATCGTTTTATTACACGTTCTTCTTGTATACGCCTCCGGCACTACTCATTACATTATTTCTACTAATTCAATCAAACAGCTAATGTAGCTCATTTTTATATATATATAAAACCCGTCTGCGCACTTTTGTTTCGACTACGTTGTGTTTACCAGAAAACGTGAGCTAAGCATCTCATACTTAATTTTACGTGTTGTTCAAACATGAATAGAATAGACAAATTTTGAATCAAGATATGATCTGACATGGTCAATAATTATCATTTATAGAATAGGAATAAACATTGTAGAGTACCTACAGAATACCGTCTGTAATATTCAAGTTTGTACATTCAGTACTTACTATTATAGTATACATACATATTAAATTACTAGCGGTATAATGCTACTCTTCAGTGTGCAGGGTGTGATGTTGATCACTGAAATCAAATTATATAATTTGATTTCGTCAGAGACATTACATACATATTATGTTTGTATGTATAATATCTAAGAATCGTAATCGATTTGTCCCAACAGCGCTCAAATATTATTTAATTCAATTACTTCCTCATCGTCATCAACCTTTCGCTATAAAACTAATGGTCAAATATAGCTAACAATAATATTTGGAAAACGTTTAAGACTGTCGGACCGTCATTGTGTAAAACTGGATTGAATAATAAACATGCCCATTAATATTAGTGATTAAATACTCCCATTTAACAAAACAATGAGGCGTTTAACGTTTCCATACTTACCAACGTCAAATGAAAAAAAAACCGACAATACATTCCTTTTTCGAAACGGGCGGAAGTGTCGATTTCGATTATGGAACGTCCGCGCCGCCGCGGCGGGAAGACGGCGCGCGCGCTTCCGCTCGGTGACGTACTGTTTTTTCGAATCGACATGTGATGTTGACATGTGTGGTCGCAATGTGTAGCGAATACTGCGGCTGGCTTTGAACAACTTGTCTTTTATCTGACTCCTTTTATATAGGTATACATTATTAATAATTACTAATTACATTTGTATCTGCTCCTCGCTACATAATATGATGTGTCATTGGCATATTTATATAAAGTATATTTAGAAAAAAAACATTTTCATCAATGTTGAAAAGCCTTTTTATAATTATTTTTTTTCATAATGTAAATAAACATCGACAAAAGGTCTTATTACTGACTTTTATGTGCACAATATTCAATCTTTCACTAAGGCAATATTTATTTATATAAATCATTGATTCCCTACAATGTTGTGTGATATTGTTTATATAAGTGTATTTTGAAACCAATTCTCAATTGTTAACAGTTGTCACGGTCACTATAACAGAAGAGTTGCATAGTTTGGAATTAGTTAACCGTAGATATATTAATTCGTGTATAGACATTTTTTTTTCATAATCATCGTCATCATCAGCTTGACTCATTGCACAGCTAGACACAGACCGCCTCAAATGACCGCGCTACCGCGGCCGGTACCGGGATTGTGACCTTATATAAGTATACATGTATCCTACTTTATCAGATCTCTCAGTAATAAATACAATCAGAACAAATTTTAAATAGCTATAAAATTATTTCTCAAGATGTTTTGTTAAAGATCAATTATTTTTGTTTCGCGCCAAAACGAATTTGTTCGTTACCTTGCGTAACGTGCAAAGAAGATTCCATCTCGTCTTTTGTAACACGAAAAACGCCTTGTCTGGCTTTCAATTAATTGTTTAAAAACTTTCTTGTGTAATAAGATGCCTTCAATTAAATTTTTAAAATAAGTATCGCTTGATATGTTAAAGTGTCGTGAAATAACATACCTCAGAGTTCTTCATAATGTTCCTTATAATAATCGACCCATCTGTCATTCCACTGTTGAAATATAGGTCTCCTCTCATATTGGGAGGGTTAAGGCCATAGTCTGCCACGCAGGCCAAGTGCGGGTTGGCAGACTTCACACACCTTAGAATTTTTTTTTTTGTACATTCTAAAGTGTGCAGGTTTCCTCACGATGTTTTCCTTCACCGTTATCACCGCATACTTAAACCTAAACGCACTTTTGTCAAAAGTTTCGCGCCATGGATTTGAACCTAGCACCCCCCTAGTAGTGAGAGGCTCAATTCTTAACCAATAGGCTATCACTGCTTATAATGTTCCATAAGGTGAATCAAATCTGTCAACCTGCTGTCGGCCAGCATGATAGAAGAGACACGTTTTTAACAGTGGAGCGATTAAACGGTTACTTTGTATGAATGTTGTAAACCCGAAAACAATTACTGTCTATGCCAATAATGTGGAGCTGACATGTAGTTAGGTGTAACTGGGATCTTAGTTAAGAGCACATACTGCATGAAATATACAGTTTAAGTCAATTCTAAAAATAAATAAAAATTTCGATTTTTTCTTTTAACGTTGACTGCCTCGTTGGTCGAGCGGTTGCAAGCTCGACTGCATATCCGGAGGTCCTGGGTTCAAATCCCGGGTCCAGAGACCATGTGTCTGTGACCAGAGAGTGACCAGAGAGTGACCAGAGAGACCATGTGTCTGGATCTGTGCCCGGTGTATGG
>DWEE01000602.1:0-16299 GCA_018245755.1 Parelbella macleannani | reverse complement strand
GGTATGTATGTAATTGATATTATTTAATTTCATACAACGTGGACGACATAATGTGTTAAAAGTCAATGAAATGAGATATTTCCTTCACTGAACAAAGGGACTCTGCCATGCACATTCCTCAATAAAAATGTATCTACGTATTAAAGACACAGAAAATATTAGCACAGAGTGGAAAGTTCCAGAAGTGCCAACGTCGACACGCGCTACTGTGCTGTCTATCAACTCACCAGTGGGTGTAACATACTCTGAAAACAAGATGGAGTCGTTACTACTGACACAAAAAGTTCATCTACCTCCAATCGATGACTCCATGAGGATTTTTTGATATAATATTTCTAGGACCAATATACATTAGCTATCCCTCGACGTTGTGGAGCATACATGCAATAAGATTTGCTCGCGTCACACAGAAGTAGAAGGTACGAATAGAATTGCATTAATTTAGTTTTTGCGGTTAATTTAGTATTAGAAGTAGGTAAGCAAAGTTACATCCGAACGACATAAATGTATCTTAGGTGTTTAGTCATTCAGCCATAGAATGCTTAAATTAAGAAACAGAACGGCGGTTGAAAGAAATAGCTGAAATGACGACCTCCTCAATATAAACAAAATATTTTTTTTATATTTAATTGCAGTTTAATTTATTTCTGGATTCCAATTCTTCAAATCCCAAGTTCAATTCCAACTGATTCCAATGTTAGATACATTTATTAATAGTTAGTCTGGATGTGAAAGAATTTAAATCGCATGCAATTAATTATAGCATCTTTCTCTAGCACATAGAATTGTATCTTAAACACTTATACTTTGCAGTATTCGTTGTGATGCAAAATTGCACAGATCATGCCGACAACGCGCAAGAGCAACATTAACTTTGCAGGTCCTAACATTTAAAACATCAATTTTAAACACACAATCAGTGTAGAATAGATGTATATTGCATTAAGACGAAGAAATTCTATTACATTGCTATTAAGACGTTTAAGAAATACCTTCATCGTACGCGTCACTCGACTGCTGAGCTAATCCGAGTGTAATAGAGTTATATACCCAAAAAGTCGTAGCTATAAACCAAGCCATGACTAGACGCAGATTCTCTAATGGCTGTAAATAAAGAACGATGAAAATGTAGTAATAAAATTTACACGTCGAATGAGAAATATTTTTAAATCATAAAAAATGTGATCTATAAAATAGTTGTATTTAACAATATAGAACAGGAATGGGTAATTTGTAAAATTAAGTGGCAACTTTGACTAGAATGGATACAGATACATATTAATGTATATACTTTGATTAAACTAGACACAGATACAAAATACATACTGTTATTAGCATTGAAGCTGGATTAGTGGTTTTCTTTTCTCGGAAGCAAACTGCCTGATAGTCTACGACATGTATTGGTTTGTACACGTCTTCCTCGATCAGTTTGGTCATTATGTCTGGTCTAATCTATAAGTAACAACAACTAGTTAAAAAAAACTTTTTAAAACATTAAAAAAACAGTTTTTGCATCAACAAACACAGTAAAAGCCTGATGTTTCTTATGGATATAATGTAATACCTTTCCAAAGAACTGTCCGGTTTGATCTGAATTTCTGCTCACAATTATCCAGCCGTTGTTGTCAACCAAATAACAATCCCATTCTTCAGCATCGCACTCCTTGTTGTGTTCGCACTGAAATTTAGCCACGACATTATTATTTTGAATTATTGTAATTCGGAAGGCCAGGCCCTAAGGAATGGCACCGATTAGCGGAGACCTATGTCCAGCAGTGAACGTCAAAAGGCTGTGATGACTGATGAATGCATGTTTGCATATTTCTCATCGTACAGTTCCTCTGTTTATTCCATTTATCGGTTTTGCTTATTGGTCACGTTGATTTTTGTTCCCCTTCAAATGACTCTCTGTTTCATAAAAATAATTTGGTTTATATTCTTATTTGTTGAAGAAAAGGCAAGTCGGACACACCAATAAACTAATTTATTAAGTAACTCTTCATGGTGAAATATAACTGATAATTAATGAATACTGAATTAATAAATAATCTAGACGAACATTACAACAAAGAGGTTTTCAACAGTCACTCACCGTACAAGTAATATTTTCGAACCATTCACGAAGACGTTCATGCTTGAATTGGAACCCGACAACTGCTGCTGGTGCTTTCTTGTGGCCATCGCTGTGGAACACCGCATGAGCAGCCGTCACCACGGCCGCGGTCACATTTAGAGGCACCTTCTCCGTGTTCAATTCAACGCTGTACACGTAGCTCAGGGGGTCCACGTAGTGGTGTTCTACAGCTCGACGGTACCATACCTCATCGATAGCGCGGGGGTACTGCTTGCCAAATTCGGGCCTGTTTCAATAATGTTTTTCGGTTTCATACAAGTCTGGTAATGAGGTTATCTTGCTTTCTATATTAAATGTACGTTTTCTAGTTGTGGATTTAGTTATAGTGGCCACTGGTTTTGCTTTGCGTTTAAAAAATGTAACCAATAATAATATGTATATTCTCATACTTATCGCTGTCGTGCTCCTTTGGAGGGTGAGTCTGCCAGCGTGTGAGTCCACTATGTGTGGCAAGGTATGCCACGATGTAGCCGAAACGTTGAATGAATTCAGCCCTATAATCAAAAAGGTTAATATAGTTGGGCTTAATAGATTACTCTATGATACAATTATTGCAATAAAGTATTGATTTATTAATGCGAATGATAAAATTAAAGCGTTAAATAAATATTAGGTACTTGACCTAATAAAAATTAAGTGACTGTCTGAAAGGAGTTCAAATACGACCTATTACGACTCAATCTGACTCATTCGTACTACATGTTATTTATTGTAAGTAAATAAAATAATAAGTGAGGAAATGATATCAAAGATCACTATCTCTCTCAGCCTATACAGAAGGACTAAGCATTATTTGAGCTCAGTGTTACCATGTTCGCAATTGAATTCGTTAAAGCAATTGAGTTGTCATTTATATCAATTCGACGATTAAATATGCTTGATTAAGGGGAAGAATTGCCTTCAGTTTTAGATAAAACTTACTTTAGTCCATCAGCTGCACATACTTAATACTTATTCAAAAACTATTCATATACACTTACAATCCCTGGCTGCGTGGCTAAGCATAGCCAACTTGAATTTGAAGTTTTAACTTATTCCAATTTCAAATATAGCATTAGAATATTTTTCATTTTATTCAGCGATTATTACATTCCATTATATATATGTACATATGTATGTACCACCAAGAGCTGATTAGATTTAAAGCGATTTTGAAATCAATATTCTAAAACTATATCAAAACATCGATACATCACAAATTATCTAAGACATGTATTTATATATACAATTGTTGAATAAATTTAGGTACTATTCAATATACCTGTGTGGATATTGTATTTACAACATTAATTTACTTCACAACAATCAAAAGATATTGACATGTCAGGTACCAGCTGGTCAAGAATTGAATACTAATCTTTTCTTTACAATCCACAAAATATAATATGATGGTAAATAACACAACATCACAGGAAAAATTGTTTTATATTCACTTTTCAATAATACGAATTATTTGAAACCAGTACCTGAACCTCGCAGCTTACGATCATGTCAATATCTACCTATTTCACGAACACATATTATGTAGGTACTTATATACCAACATATATCACAATGGCTAACACATATTTATTTCTTGAAGTATACACGTTGCAAGTAGAGATACCTCAGACTTAGTCTATCATGCATATTCTTTCTGTCTATACCTTACCTCGGCAGTAATCCAATCACTTTTGTCAATGGGCTATCCAGGCAGATATTAAAATAAATTTATGTGCATAGTGAGTAAATGTGTGATATAAATCATTCTTACAATAAATATTTGTGTGTTATTTAATTATTTCGATGCCTATATTCCGTAACTGTAACACTGTATTGTAGAATTGATTATTATGTAGGTAGGTATAATATTGGGTAATCGATTTATGTTTTAAAGTTCAATTAATCCTAATAGTATCTAAATACATCTAAAACTCAGTCAATTCTGCTTAACATATTTTTATAATGTGCAAGTGTTTCATTATAAACTTTGCAGGCATTGTATTTAGCCAGAAATATATTCCAGAGAGTATAATTTTTTTTTCTGTAATCAAAACGGGAGTGATGTGCCAATAGAAATGTACCAATTTTTTTTTTTAAATGAGACAATGTAGGTACTGTCGTGTTCGGAAACTGAAGTGTAGATTTTAATAACATTTTCTATTTACCAACTATTTAAAATATAACACAATATTGAGCGAGACAATCATAATACAATGCAATTATTTCTTGGGAATTTTTATGGGAAAAAAGTGAATACATATGTGTATGTTACTACGATTTTGTTTCAGCAAATTTGTAAGCATAAAGAGTTTAATAAGTGGTTCGAAACAGTTTGTGGTATAATTGCGTGGCAAAGTGAAAGTTTAAATATATAGGGCAAACACTTACGCCTTTTCATCAGAAGCAGATTCGGATATGCTTTTGTTGAACCAAGCCGTGTTCCTGGCGTCGTACACAAGAGCCTGCATCAGTCCATGATCGCCTAAAAATTCATATCAAATTACATTTTGTATCGTCAATAATAAAACACACAGTTTTAAAAACATACACAATTGTTAATGAAGGGCCATAGAGTCAGAATGTCTAAAAAATATGGATAATAGATAATCTCCTTGTCGGCGGGATATATTTTTATAAACAATATTGTACCCATTTCTGTTCCTGGACAGAATTACTTATATCGCGATATCTTTGTTTGAAGGATGTTTTATATATAAGTAGATATGTTAAGGCGTGAAGTTTAAACTCGAACTAAATATTAGATCGCATGTGTGGCTAGTCGTATAACTTCAATCCTATTGGAAAAGAAAAGCCTACATTTTTCTGTGTGTTTCAATGACTAGAGACTTAACACGACATCAAATGAGTGTCAATCAATCAATGACATACGCCCTTAAATCCTAGATTCTTTCTAACATTTCACATGTATTGACACTTCTATGAAAACGGTGTAGTACCTGTCAATTTCTTGTTTTTAGGTCTACTTACAATAGTACTCGTTCCGGGGTATGCTATTGGAAGCTTTGCCTCTTTCCCTATTTTCAGCAGTTCCTGTAACAAAAGTAATTTCCTTGTCAAATATCTACGAATACGTAGTGTTGCTAGTTCTGTATGAAAAACTTTAAATGTTAAAATACAAGTTCTGAAATGTATCTACATATGTACTAACAAGATTATCGCCTACTTTTGGTGAAATTCCAAGCCAGTTTCGGTTGGAATTTCTGACATTCATTTTAATAGCTTTCAGAATTTCATTTCTTTGTAAGTGTCTTGTATGATATTCTTACATGATTCTTACATTTACACGAGTAACATTAATGTTGTGTACGTATATCAGTATGCACAGTTATAGTCATTAGGTTTTTTAGTTACCGACTTCTGTTTTAGGGCAATTCAAAATTGATTGGCAAATAAATTCCTCTGCCAATATAGCAGTTCAATAGAGTAACCATATAAATATCTACTACTAGAGTGACTACATAAGACAAAAATGCTTGTTGCCTTGATAAAAATACCAGCCCAGACAAGAGTCTATTAAATAAGTGTTTTTGTCTATGATTATTTTGAATTATTCTATACTTTAATATGGCAGTATACCTTTATATTCACCATTATGTTTCTCATGGCCCGGCTTATTCTTGTGGTGTTCAGGCGGGCGAGGCTTAGCTGGCCAGCGCCAGCCCGGCTTTGCAACTCTCTCCAAGAAGTACAGCAACTCTTCCTCCGGAGACGAGAACGTGCGTTCGTAATGACGACAGTACAACCTTTAGGCAATCAATAATAATATCATAAAAATATTATTTTAAAATTACCAAATAAATCGCGATAATAGACATATTTCAAAATATGATTCTTATTAGGATGACAACAGGAAGTAAATGTAAGAAAGTATTTATTAGAATTTGTAACATACACAATTCTGGTTGTCATCCTTAGGTAAGAAATCAATAAAACTTTATGAAAAGGCGTTTCAAGAAACAATTCTTTGGTTACCCCATTATTTCGGTCTTTTCATGTACACCAATAGTATAAAATATTGTCTCCCCCACTTGCACCCCAATTAGGAGTAGGAGAGGATTAGCATTGTCGTAATGTATAAATAAACTGCAATCAAAAATACCTGGGGTTTCATATAAAACCATATTTAGCTTTTAACGCCGCAAGACAAACAGTATAATAAAAATAACCTTATAAGACCTCATAAGAAGCCTCGTGCAGAATCTCTTAACCCTCTCACTCTGAGAAGAGGGTAGAACCGTCCAATAATAGAACAACAAAAATGGTTAGAGACAATACAAAATCATTTCCAGCTTTCAACGTCATACTAAAACGGTGACAAAAGTGAAACATCTTACCAATCGGGATGAACGCTCCACTTGTCTGACAGATACTGCCTCGCGGATATATTCTTGGAGGTGAGAGACAGGCGGTGGATGTCGTCGGCAGGCGGCGGCGTGATCCGATGACGACCGTAGTTCTCCGGTATGGTGATGACCAAGGTGAAAGGCGAGTCGACTATACCTGTCCAGTAGTAATGCTTCCTTGCTCGAGATGCCCTTCTCTGATGTAACAACAATAATTATTATTTTAAAAGGTAATAATAAATATTAAAATAATAGAATATGGTGTTCGTGTATTACGATTATTAGGAGTTATGTAGGGGATGCACGTCCGGTGTGTAGGCTTAGATGTATTTCACACTCAATGCTCTCTGTTCGTAAGGAACCTGGTATATTGATATTCACTAATAAAGATATGAAACCAACAGAAATATTGGTATTAAAAATACATGTCCTCTCTTCATGTTATTAGTTTAAAGTAATATGCGTGTTATCTATAAAATGAGCATATTTGAATCGGGTTAATGAAACGAGTTATTTTCTTAGCCAAGTACAGATACAATTTGAACATAAATATAATGAGTTGATTTGTTCAAAAACTCTTTTGTGTCACGAAATAACTTACTATAAGTAATTATTTATTTACACCGTTTTTTAAATCATATAGAAAGTCAGTGAGTTTTTAAAATTAATTGTCTGTTTTCAGACCACTTTCAAGGCTAGACCTAGACAAGACTTAAAAATTTGAGAATAAAAATTAAATAATAGGAAAAAGGCTTCAAACATGTCCCTCGGGTTTGCTCAAATAAAGAGAATTCAGTGGATTCAATGATTAGGTATCCTTTACACCTGAATCCATTTGTTAAATTTCTTTAAGCATATCTTATGAACCTTGTTTTCAAATATTGATCAACAATACTCACCATATCCTCCATGTGATACTTGACATTCATGATCTTGTTTCCTGTCCTTTGATCGATTATTTCCTGACGAAACTGAAAATTATTAAAACGTATCTAATTGTCGTGTTCGAAACCATTTCACATATTTTACTTATTTATATTTTAGATACTTATTTATATCCATATTAATATTCTAAAAACGAAATTGTATCTGTCTGTCTGTTAACTCTTCCCGCTTAAACCACTGAACCGATATAGATAAAATTTGGTACAGAGATTGTTTGAATCTCAGGGAAGGACCTAGGCTACCTTTCATCGCGAAAACAGGAATTGAAGGGGTTGAAATAGGGGATAAAAGATTGTATGGGAGTTCGTTATTATCAAAAATAAAACAATGGAACTTTGTATTTAGACACTTAAAAAGAAGTAGGTAAATCAATTTTTGTTCTAGCATTTTTGAAATTACGACCTGCATGGGGATAAACTAGTTGATGAAATTTATCATGAAAGATGAAACAAATCTATTTATGTACTCTATGCGTCTATTTATTGTGGCGAGGCAGCGGCGAAATTCAAATATGCTAAAAAAGTCATAATGCTGTCCAAAGCAACTATTCCACGCGGCAAAGTCGCGGGCAAAAGCTAGTTATGAATATATCATTTACCGCTGTCAACTCCTTGCTGAAATTCCTTGGGCTTCTGTCGTCGTCGAATAGTTCCACTTCAATCATGTCGACACTATTGTAACTGGGTTTTAGTATTTGCTGAAACTACAGACATAAAAATTTAGATATAGTCAATATAAATATATTATTTTCTTGGTTTCTTACCGGCAAGACAGTAACAATTCCTTATGTGTTGTAGATGTCTATAGAGTACTATTACCACTAACTATCAGATGGATCTGCTTACCAGGTTGAATTTAAAAAAATGCTTACAAGATTTGCGATTTAGTTTGAATTTTACTCGTTTAAATTTTTGTATATTTCAAGTTGAAGGCTATTATAGTATTTGGATATTGAGAATATGTGAGTGCTATACTTTCTATATCCATACGTACCACAGGTCTCAAATCCGGGTGAATTAATATGTATCCGTTGTTTGTCACTATAAAAGCATATCCGTTTACTCCAATCTGTAATTCATAATTATATTATTATTACAGACTCTTAATAGAAACATAATAGTTAAAGGTATTTAATTAAATAGTGTCATTATCAACACCTTGCTGTCGGACAATATAGACCATATAATATATAATAACAATTTGTCTTTTCATTAAAATGCTTTCATTATTATAAATTGGTAGTTCTGTATAGTATGATAATATTTTTAAGCAGCAGACATTATGTAAAGATTCAATTATAAGACTGAATGTATGTTACCAGAGGAACGTTTATATAAAGTTTAAGTAATACACTGCGGAAATCTATAAACTTAATTAATTCATAAACTTACCTTGTAAGGTGTCATCAACGCTTGAATTTCAGATAAGGGTACGTCGGTACCCGCAACGCCTAACAATTTAGCGATACGCATCTGGAAGCATTTATAACTCTATCAATTCATTGCATTGTCTGTTTGCAATGGATCTTAATTAATTAAATCTTAATAATAAAGAGGAAAAATTACCTTAAACAACAATAATATACATATATTATTAAATTGATCTACACTTGGGTTCGTCTATACCCAGTATGTGTGTTAATAAAAATGTATTAGAGAATAAAATATTGACGCAATACAAAAACAAACTCGTCGTATACTACCTAATATTGTAATCTGTATACTTTAAGTTCTAGCCATAGCAAAGTTCTCTGTCTAGCATCTACGCCCCGTTAGGCGAAGTCTAGGTTACATTATACTTATGAACTACGTATGTCTCAGTACTCATTATAACAAGTTCTAGCAAAACTACATAATAAGTTGCACAATTCATGTTATCAAAACAACTACTTCTCATTCTAGACCCACTACTGTTTCTTGCTAGATGGGTGAGTAGGTAACCTTTTAGTTTATTCCTTGTAAGAATCTGTTGAAATTTTATACATTAATTATTCGGGTGAAATTGTTAAAAATAGTTCATAGGTATAGAGAACGATTGTCGAGTTTAGTTGACTTTGAAAATCAATTTTTATAATCAGTTGTGTATAATTTAGACAAGTAAATTTTGATAAAACAGTGCGTGAAAGCAGTTTCATCGGAATGTCCAATTAATAATATCCAAAATG
Source organism: Parelbella macleannani (assembly GCA_018245755.1). Classification (NCBI taxonomy): domain Eukaryota; kingdom Metazoa; phylum Arthropoda; class Insecta; order Lepidoptera; family Hesperiidae; genus Parelbella; species Parelbella macleannani. The sequence continues at coordinate 6,710 of DWEE01000602.1, read as the reverse complement.
TGAGTTGTGTTGAAACTCTTTTTGCATACGTATTTGTTTTAATCTGATAACATTATATATTACATATTTGCTTATAATGTTGATAAGTAGTCAATTTGTTGTAGACAAAGTTCTGGTGTTCAATTGTGAAACTTTGAAGATGAAACTGCTTTCCATGATAATTGGTATTATTATAATAGTATAAAGTGCCGGACTTCCATCGTCGCACATCCGTCCTCAGTCGTACGCAAATCTAAGAGAGCGTGGGCCTACCTCCTTCTGGCCGTTCTCCTCTACAGACTGCGATTGGTTGTGGACGTACGAATGCAATAAAATTAACAACATATAGATAAATGCATTGTAACAACCTCCTCTAGAAATCAAAATGTCTCCTCTGTCAATGAGAAAACTTTATTTACACTAAAATTTAATGGTTGTATTAAAAGTTTTGTCATTCTGAGAAAAAATAGTAGTCGATCAATAGATACGTAAGTAATAAAAGCCCCATACGTGTCATTTGTCGGGCGGCAGGATACAGTTTAATGAAAACATATTATGTACATTTACTTCTCATAAAACAAGTCAATTGTTAAAATGTCTCTACCAAGACATTTCTAAATCAGGCAAAAATATGTTATATCGAAATAGTGTGTGTAATATAGATCATAATTCTTGCACAGAAATAATGAACTTGATAATTGATAGAAAAGTTGATCATAACACCCTATTGGTCTACGCCTACAGCTAGTAGAAAACTACTATACTACAAGAAGCCAAAGGGGTCGAACAACACATTGTCAGTCGCGCGCGACTGCGACCGGCGGCCGACATCTATCGAGGACAGATGCATCGCTAACGGGGCCAAATAACATTGTACCGTTACTGAAATCCAAAAAACTAAATCATAAAAACTCTCTTGTATCTTGCAAAAACTTTATATTAAAATCATCAAAACTTTCTAAGTGTGTAATACCTCTTTTGTAACTGATACCCAGTAAGCTTCATTTATCAGTACATTCTCTGTGATGTTCTGAGGGGAACCATCAAATAAAACAGAGCATTATTAAAGACATATTTGATATGAACATATAAGGATTAAGAAAAAATAAAATGTTTGGACAACAGCAATTAAGATAAAATTAGCTTTAGTCCAGTCTGTAAATCGTAAACAATCCACGATGTAATTTAAGGAACAACAAAAATTAACAGACGAAAAATATCTTTGAATCATGCACACAAGGATTTTAAATTGAGAAAGTACAATAAACAGATTTTTTTATAAATATAAATCGAGAACAGATAACAAGATCGAAAATAACGGGTACACAACATTAAAACATTTTGCAATGTATCATTTATATATGTAGATACCGAATATCTTGTTATCTTTCTTTATAAAAAAATACAAATTAATATTTGGAAAAATATAACAGCAACAACTAAAACCCACCTCGTTATGGCGTAAATCGTAAACTGGCATGGATACCGAAGTCATTAGCTGATATTGTGAATTCCCCAATTCGCTGTACTGGCCTTGTTTCATCTGAATAAAATGGAAAGTTTCAGATTGTTTAAATCACTGTTTTAATTCACCCAAACGCACTATCACATACTTGAGTGATTCTCCATCTACGGTCTTGTTCTTTCTCCGAATTAAAAAGAACTTTATCGCGCCGTTGACTCATGAAGCGTTCTTTTTGTTCTGCTCTCTCCCGCTGCTCCCATAGATAATCTGCTACTTTTGGGTCCTGTTGACAAATTGCAATAAATTCTGTTAAAATTTCCGCCTATTTGAAAAATCCAAATAATTTCACTTGTCTGTTATTTTATATCTGCTATTTGACATTTGTGTCTGCTATTTCATAATAATAACATCAATTACTATAACTACAGTAATTTTTTGGATCGTTTTATTTTACGAAAATGTCGTCCATATCTTGTTTCCTGAACAGTGTCAGATTAATAGTGGAGGCAACATGAGAGATACATGACCCCTATTTATATTCTTCTTGATAGTTCGTGTATCAAATATGTCTTATGTGAAATATGTGTTTTTGAATAGGAAAAAATCTAATTGTAAGCTGATAGAATATTAATATAAATTAATTATCTGTCAGTATATTTACCGTGATGTTAGCATAAACAGGTGTCCAGACGACAGGATGTTTCTCACGCTGCAGCACCAGTGGCCGCGCCAGGACATTGACATGCTCTAGGACTCTCTCCCTCACTTCGGCGAGCGTACTCAGGTGTACGTAGAATCCCCGGTTCGCACAGGCCATCCACTTCACTTCTCTTACATCCGCCACCTAGATTTTGGCTCCGCACATATTACTTAGTTCGATAAATCTGTATTTATATTTATATTTTGTTATGCGATGTGTAGTAATACTGAGTTGCGGTGTAACTCTGCTGCCTCGTGTTTCTGCTTTTAAGCGTCTCCAATTAAATGTTCATTAGTACTACAAATAAAAGGTGTCCATTTACTAAGACGAGATGTTACCGACTGGATTTGTTTTGCTTGCATTTGAGCAGTGTAAGCTCGTATGTGACTGCTTATTAGAGAAAGAAAAAATATACGTAATACTATTGTTTACAAGACGTAGCATGCACACAAAGGTACCAATTTCTACGAAATCTTAAAAAGTATTCATTCAATAAAAAATAGCTCGACCGTTTTATGGGTTTGTTAGCATTTTTATAAAATTATTAGATTACTATTTTTTAAAGACACCACATCTAATAATAACAAAAAAACAAATCAACTAACAACTACAAGCGTGAAGCGTGAAAATGGAAATAGGATATATGACAGTAGAAGTAGCAAAGAATGAAGAAATTGATTTACAGATAGAGAGAAAGAAGAGTACCACATTCAAGGAGTACTGGTTAAGGTACGAAAGGAAGGCATTATGCAGGTCGCACAATGACTACGACACACAGTAATACCTGCAGTGGTACTACCTTTACCTCTCGCCCTATCAGGTACGTGAACACCCTCACTGGGGTGTCGTACTTCCAGTTGTACTTCTCGAACAATTCTTTGTAGTTATAGGGGACGCCATCAGTAACAAGCATTATAGCCTGCAAACGAAATAAACATTATTTTTAACTGATCCAGAAGTGAAATATTATAATTGAGTACGACGCCAATTTACCTGATTACAGTTAGCGCCACCACTGTTATTTCTATAAATTTCAAGAAGTTCAAAAGCTCTTGTCAAAGCCGCTGAAAAGTTCGCTATCTCCATAGTTTCGAAATTGTCTAGTGCCAATTTTATTTCCCGTAGATTTCCTAGCGTAGCCTGAAACATGAAGAGATTTATGCTATGTCCAAACAATCCTGATGCATTTCTGTACCTTATACATACATATATTACATGACTTTAATAATATTGTTATACTTACTTGTACTAATGAATCTTCGAAACAAGGCACTACCTCTTCCACAGTATCAGCAAACGTCATCACATTCACAAAGTCGTTATTGCCCAGTGTGTCTAAGATATTGGTGACCACATGTTTGGCAATATCTCGCCGTTGACCCGTCATTGAACCACTACGGTCAACGAGGACGACCACATCTTTAGGACTAGCAGCAGCTTCCATATACCAAGCTCGGGTGCGACAGTCGTAAATATCAACAGGATCTGCCCTCCATTTCATTGCTACAATAAAAACATGTTAAACCTTAATTTTTTTATGTGCCTTAAAAGTGATATCACAATAACAAAATATTACCTAATTTACGTTCAAACTATGACTTTTTTACGTTCTAAACGATGTATTGATCAAAATGTATTCAATTATGACTATTTATTTTATCTTGGTGATTGTAATGTAATCTTGGTAAATAAATATTTTAAATACAACTTGTTGTACTTTCTCGTAAAACTTTAGGTTCATTATATTATGAATACATAATATTTCAACAAATATGTATAGAAATGCACGCTTATATGCATTAGGTATCATTAAACATTTTAAAATTTCTCACCGGGATAATGTCTCATGAAACCAGTTGAACTCCCAAAATACTGCCACGAAAGAGTAGGATCGCTTTGGTAATTGTTAATAAAATGTGTGTCTAAGCCCTCAGACCAGTGAATACCTTTTATGACTTCAGGTGCTTAAATAATTATAAATCATAATTAGTGAATTACATAATTTTAGAGTATATTAATTATTTTATTTCTAAATTTAAAGCATACCCCAAGCATATACATTTGTAGGTACATGTACACTACTGAAATTAGTGTTTACTGGTATGTTTGAAAAATGTGGATTTAGTTGCAAATGAGCACTTTTTGTAGGAGGGCGTATGATCCAGTTTTCCAAATTAAATTCTGGTTCAGGCGTAGTTGTGATTGACATTTCGTCGTATGGCTCTTCCATTTCTTTACTATTATAGTATTGAAAATCTTCAGGTACTGGTTCATTTTGTTTGTCAAACGCCATATTTTCTGCGGCCTCAACTATCCTCTTAACAGCACTAATTTTAAGCTCCATCATTGCTCGAATATCATCAGCCATGCTTTGCACTAATTTTTCGCCGTCTCTTATTTCTATTTGCGCCGATTTAAAACTCTAGAATAATTAAGTCAACAAATCACTATTCGTAATATTGAACAAAATTTCTTTTTAAACAAATTTATGGAACAAAAAGAAGAAATCTCCGCTCTATCAGAATGGCAGCATTCTGTCGATTTTGAATACAGTAAATTTATAACTCTTAGACTGTATATAGGTATGACTGACAATTACTCACATCTTGAACTTCTTTTTTCCTAGTAATAAATTCTCCAAAGTGGTACAACTCTGTGCCAAGCTTAACGGCCCATGACTGTACGCTAAAACACAATTGAAAATTCGAATAAATTTGCTTTGTCTCTTTGCCCTAAATTGCGTGTGCCATTTATAAGTTACCAAACTAGGTATTAAACATACGTATTGAGTGATAGTTTGCTGCTGGGGTCATGTTGACCGCTTGCCGAGCCTCCTTTGGAGTCCAAAAATACGAGCAAAAGCAATAATATAAAAGAACCAACACGGCTGCACATCAGAAACACTTAATCTAATTTGGCCCCACTGCACTGATTGTTAATATTCACTCTTATAAAGCAGATAATATCATTTTAAATATAACTTATAGGTGGAAATTGTAAATTGATATTTGTAAAATCGTTGTCTATCTAATGTTTTAAGGTTGTTTAAGTGAACAGCCGATACTGTGACCGAAGGAAGGTGTCGGTAATAACTACGCTAGGCGCAGTCGCGGACCAGCGGGGTCGTACATGCGCAATGGAATATCTGCGCAGAGTGACGTCGTACCAAACAACTGACTGACAGGTTTATAATACAATGACTTCAATAGCAATGTGTAGGTATCGCTAGTGCTATCTATCTCTCGGCTACCTGTACCGAGCATCGATCCTTGTTTGTCTATTATGAGTAGGTCAGGAGGTATCGAGGACGCCTCGCTAATTATTATCTATACCGTCCTTTATGATTTAGTTCTATTTATTTGTTTGTTGAGAGTGCACTAGTAACCAAGTGAACTCATTTTAATGAAATTCGTTGTGTTGTCTCATAACCTGTTGTTGTTGTTGTTGGTAATTAATAAGTACCTAATTGTTTACACTATATTTACCTATTATTTATTGGTAGGGTAAGGATTTTATATATTATGTAGTATATAACGGGTAGAAAGTATTGAAAAGAAAAAATTATCAGGCGAAGAAAACTTTATTTAGTAAGTAGGTAAATAAAGTACAATATCAACGTAAATATCTTTTAAGTACCATGTAACTGTGAATCAGTTAATTCAGAAAGCACATATTTCCGGTTATCAGAGTGAAGAGCAGAAGCAAAATCCATACTTCAGTGGGTATTACTCGAACCTATTACTGTAAAAAGAGAGAAAATATAAAAGAAAACACAATTCCTAAATTTAATGTGATTACAAGAATATGTACCCAATGTACGAACAAATAACAACAAAAAATAGAAATTAACAAAAGCATACATATGTAGTTAGTGGAGCTGTTAAATAAGCAAATATAACAAATATTTGCAGCGCGCATACTATCCGCTAAAAATATTAATATTCCAATGGAGCTGTTGATAGTTTTACAAGCTCAATATTCTTAGATACTATCTCAGACGAAATTAAATGTAAATCTACTGATCACGAACTTGCTACATGCATGATATACTTAAATTCAATTAGCAGTTACTAAGATTACGACCTTATTGTTCGTTAAGCACATAGTCATATAAGCCTGTCATTTGGGATATGTAACACACAAAAACTTTCTGTGTGTATTACACACACAGACATGCAGCTATTTCAAACTAATACCTGTAGTATGTATTTAAAAATTACGATTTTAACAGACCAATGTAATACGTACGTTCTTCGTATATCCAAGATTTGGATTTGAATTTTGCCTTGACCTCAATCGGTCGAAATATTTTGAAACAAATGTTACCTATCATTTACGCAATATCCAAACAGGTAAAACGTGCGGCTTCCTCCAGGCATCAGAGTGCCTTGCTTTCGCATTTCCAAAAATTCAGTTTGCCACCTAGCGAACGCCACGAAACACGATTCCTAAAAATATTTCCGATTAAGTCGATAGCAAGGGTATTATCAAAATAAGTTTTCAGATGCACATACTATAGAACATTCCACAGGTAGGTACGGCTCAATACTCAAATTCAAATTCAAA
>DWEE01000601.1:0-16300 GCA_018245755.1 Parelbella macleannani | reverse complement strand
ATAGTAAGTAAAAGCTTTTACAACGGTTTTGACGGACACTTCAAATCAATTTCAAATTAACACCAACTGAATGATGTGAAACACTAGGTACAGATGTTGCAATGGGCCAATTATATCGACGACTCCAACGATATCTAGCATAGCATTTAAATGGCCCCGAGCGAAAGGGTTAAAGTGGTGTCGAGTCTATTTTCGAATTGCCCCCCTTAACTATCAAATTGCCCCCAAATGGGGCGTGGGCCCCACGTTGGGAAACACCGTTTTAGATGGTCTTCCCTTATTTATATATTGACAGGAATTGGAGTGGCAGAGTGCGCGTATAGAGGCCAAAGCGCACGGCGTCGCCGCCGCCAACCTGCCGCCCCTGCGCCTCCTGCTGGGCAACACGCACTGTCGGATCGTTATCAAGAAACGACTGTCAGGTATCTGTTCATATGAATAACGATCAATCTCCACTCCACATGCCCACAGTGCGGATTTTGGGCAAAACATTCTCAGAAGAGAATCCTCATGCCTGATACAGGCTACTGATGACTGTGTTGCAAAGAACACAGATTGGGACTAACTTAAAATCTTCCGATTCTCAGAGCGATCTGCTTATCAAATTAATATATGTGACACAAATAAGGGTAGGCATGAAAATGATGTTTTTATTTTACAGATTGTGCAGTGCTCGGCTCCCGCCTAGTCCTCCGTCCGGAACCCCTCGCGTGGGCACTGACCGATGGTCAGCTTCGTGCTGCCCTGGCGTGCGCTGCGGCGCTGGCCGATCCTGTTCGACGAGCTACACAACAGGCCACCAGGGCGAAGGCAGCTCGCAAGGTATATATTATGATGTTTTTGATTTTTCTTTTGTATTGAGCAATGATTTTGTGTAAATGACTTATAAGTTATTTATTAATAAATGTGTTCAATGAGATATTGTTTTTTGTCGGAATCAAATTATTGTTAACTACAGTTTGTTCTGACCATTTGACTGACAAGTTTTATAATTTAATGTTTAATCTTATTACATCTCGCCTCTCAATTACGTACAAACAAACCCTTATTTCAGCATCGTGAAGTAAACCATTAGTGCTTAGAGTACATAATCTTCTCAAAAATGTACTCAACAAAACTCAGTTGACCTGCGATATGCCAACGTTTATAAACTATGGCCTTAAATTTTTTATTATGGAATACTACCAATTTCCAGCTGTGCATAAAAAAAACAATTAATTACGTTCAAAAAAAGACCTGTATATTGCTAGCTGTAAAACAACCAAAAGGTGGATAATATTAATATCCACACACAGATCGAAGAGCCCCGCGAGCAGATCCAGACGCGCTCGAGCTCGGGCGAGCGCGACATCCTGGCGCGCATGTTCGCCAAGCACGACGTGCGCGAGACCTCGTACCACCTGCTGGCGCCGCGCATCGACCTGCACCTGTGCGACGACCCGGGCCGTCAGTACCCGCCTCACAGCTAACCTCATCAATTACTTGTCTTCGCCTTCTACTGACACAATCATATTAGTACATTGCGCACCACGAACCATCTGATCACTTATATTTGACTTCCGCTGACTCTTCTATTTTCCATTGATTGATCTCGCGTTCTCTACTGAATTCATCACATTTAACGTTAACAGAGTTAAGTGAGCACTGTCACTAATTAATTAATTATTCTAAGTTTTTTTTTTATTGAAACCACTGTTTTTATTAATACCAAACACATATGACATGTGTCTTACATGTATTTGCAAAAGTGTACGTTAGATGTCGCTACCCAGATATAAATACCTAAATTTTTATATATAATTAAGAAACTTAAATTTTCAATGTAATGCACAGTCGCTCGCAATACAATAACTTAATAAGTAGTGTTACTAGCTTCTATGAATATATGAACGTGGTCTTTGACATTTATAATACTTATAAGCTTTTAAAGAAGGATAACAGATGGCGCTGCAGTCATTCTCGCCGTACTATTTTTTTAACATTTTATTATGTGACCTGACTTAAGACATAATTAACTTCCCAAAGTCCTTATTAATATGACTCGCTTACTTCATACATAAATTTTTGGGGATTGTTATTTATCCAACAGTGGGCAGGTCGGAGATGCCATCGCTGGCTAACGGCGGTGCGTTGCAAGTGACGTTGGTGAGCATGCAGGCGGACCTCTTCCCCTACCACAAGGCCTCCAACGACAGGAGACATTGGCGGGGGTACAGGTGAGATTATGTGTACAGTCGGTCTATAAATTTGTTATGTATATTATATATACTTTTTGTAGGAAGTGCAATAGTAGTTAAACGGTCAAAGGAATGTGACCTGTAACGTAATATCGCAATAAAATAGCAATGGACTATCAAATTTATCTAAGTACTTAAACACTTTTACATATATTTATATGGTAAGCAATTAGAAATCGTACGAAGTCGTGCAAAAATACATACACGGCCATACATACATACATACTCAGTCTGCTGTGGCGACCAACGACAGGTGGTTTTTCTATTTGGACCAATATGCAACTGTTAAAATTGCTTAGTATTTTTTTCTTTTGTTTAGTAACGTCATTACCCTCGTTTGATTTTAGTGGCATTTGCATTAATTCACGAAATCATATCGTACCATTATTTTTCTCATCACAATAAAGACCTACTTATGTCGGTACCGCAATAGATATGAAACCATATTGCAGGGAGGCGGCGACACCTCACAGCCAGTGGCTCTCACAAGCTTTGTCGTCCTTCTGCACTACACTGCTGGACTCGCTAGACCCTAGACCCTTAACGCCAAGCAATAAGGTACATTTTCGTTTGACCTGCGTTGTTGTTTTGTTGAGCCCTTTGGATGAGTAGCTAACAATTCTCTATCACTGATCATTAAGTCATATATTTTTAAATATTTCATTCATTCACACGCGCTTTAGAAATTAGTTTTGTACTTGTGCTGTTATTCCATATACTGAACATTGATAAAAGTATCTATTCATGGAAGAGGCAAAAGAACTTAGTTAAACTGTAGCTGATCATATCATTTGTTTGTGCTTACAGGGGTAATTCGCCTACTGCCGCCTACTCCCTATAGGGATAGGGTGTAGGCGGTATGATGAATCTGTGTTTATTTCATTACATGATATTCCACAACAATTGATATAATTTATTCAATTCAAGTCCATATCCATATTTAAAAAACCTATCTATATATATCCATACTACCTAATATCCTTATTGTTATTAAATAAAAAGTGTAAACAGATTATACATACAAATAATATTAACATACACATAATAGTATGTACATGAGTTGAGAATGTGGAAACTCTGATCTGGTCTGCATCAGGTCTATAAGCATAGAGCTATTTAGTACTCCGCGCCGTCAGCCTACATCCTAAACGACCTGGCATAACGACACAACAACACACATATATTTTATGGTTGCAGGTGAGCCAGCCGGAGAGACAGGAGGAGGCCCTGTCGAACGGTATGAACCACAAGCCCGCCGCGGCCGCGCCCGCAGCGCCCGCCTCCGCTCCGTCCACCAACACTACTACGTCACAAGGTAAATCATAATTAAACGTAACGTCCTAGCGAACAGTAAATAATAAAGTTTCTATGAATACTTAGTTAATTAGCTCTTTTTTACCTTGAAAATATAGGATTTGGTGTGAATAATTATACAACACTAAAAACGTCGGTAGCATTAGGATTTATAAAGCCATTATTTAACGCATCACAACATTAATTAACACACACAATATACCTGTTCCATTGCTCACACTTTATTCCCTTAAATTCCTTTACAGCCTGATACAGACTACTATTATCATGGTTTATATTTTATACAGGTTCACCAACTAGAACGAAAATACTCCAGCAGATGGGGAAGCTGATGACTACCTGTCTCATTTTAAGGATAGACGATTTCACCGTTTATAAGGTACTTCGACTACATATAATCATTTTTCTCTGCATCAAACATAATTTCATCGTGACAATGTGAGCATAGCTTGTTCTTCATCGTACAGGTTTCCACTGGGTCGAAGTCCCGCGAGGCGCCCAGGCCGCTGATGAGCGCGGAGAAAGCTACGTTGCCCGGTGACGCTGGACTGCTGCACGCCGAGCTGACCTTCTTCTACTACCCTGGTGACGTGTGCTTCCCGGGTAAGTCGACACAGAGAGAGCTAGGGAGAGATATTGCGTAATCGGACAACTAACGTCCAACAGTATAACGATGAAAAGGATTGATGATTATGATCAAACATAAGATTACATACAGAATGAGAATAGAGATCTTATATTTTGTTTATTAATCAATAAGTTGTCTTATGTTGGTTAATTATTGGCAAATGGCAAATTAACCATTTTATGTCTGTGTAATTGACATCCAATTATAATTCATAAATAGGCAGAACTTAAAGTTAATATGAAATCTTAACTTACTCTATATTGGTCATTCCAGTGCCAGCACCAAAACTGTACATCCAGCTGAGTCCAGTCCGGGTGGCCGTGGACGTGCCCAGCGTGGTGTGGCTGGCAGCCTTCCTGCCGCACGTGGCGCAGGCCGCCGCCGCCGCTGCTGCGACGCCGCAAGCCGCGGCTGCTTCATACGTCGATGTGCGGATGGAAGCCATCATGCCCAAGGTATGTACATTGTCTATTCCTGATTCGCATAGTTTGAAATTGTTCTAGACAAGAGTAAACAGGCACTTTATGGGCAAACATGCTACATCGTATACATTTAATCACGCTTATCATCAGTTAAGACTATTCAAACTGGAGCCTTTGGTTATCAAATAGAAGATTGCTTATCAAACCTAGTAACTGTAGTTAGAAACTTCATGGAGACCATTTCTTGAGACCTCGTGAAAGAACCAGTCTAATAACGCCTCAAATTGATGATGTAAATAGTGCCAAAGTATATTATGTGGTCTAGTTTGGGTTTAAATGGCTGTGATTGCACACAAGATTGTAATTGTATTCTTGAATGAATACAATGTGAAAAGATTTTATTCCATACAATGCATAGTTATTTGAATAATTATTCTATCATGTATGAATGTATGTCGATCCTACTTCGAATGTGCTTAAACCAGTACATGTATACTCGTATAATTTTACAGATAGTACTGGAGGCCGGTTCGGAGCATATATCGCAACAGCGTGACAGGCCCAAGGAGCTTCACATATGCACCGCCAGGGCCACGCTCACCAACGTACGGGAACCTAGCCGGGCGAGTGAGTATCTTCACAATTTATTTATTAGTCGAAAAGTCAAAGGAATATTAAGTGTGTATATACGAATAGGGAGAACAATTATTGCTATTTTGCATTAAACTTAAAAACAATTGCAGTACGCTCACCTCTCATATCATAGGCTGTAAAAGATAACTGGTAAAAAATGAAGGTAGTATAACACTTCTATGTTTATTCCTTCGGGTTATAATTATAGGCATGATGTTCAGAGCGTTCATTAATAATAAAAAATGACAATTTATTATCTCTTTTACGTGCTTAATTATCGCAGGTTATTATTAATCCACTCCTAATTCATTTTATCGCTAGTATTGTCATTTAATGTTGAATGGATATTATTAAAGAAATAAATAATCAATTAATTTATGACACTGCTAATAGGATATTATTTTCAGACACGGCGGGCACCAGGGCGGACCTCGCGAGTATAATATCCGCGCTCAGACGAACAGCGCCCCCGCGCGGCGACTTTCCCTGCGCACCCGACGACATAGACCCCATCCACGAACAGTTCATATTGCACGCTGATAGTGAGTATCGTCCACTTCGACATGTCATCTATGTTGAAAAGTCCCAGGTTACATAAAGATGTTTATTTATTTTTTACCATACGATAGGGCAGTGCTTGGCTGAGATCACGCCTACAATACTTATATGATATCTATTTGATACAATAACTTTTAAGAACGCAGCTGCCAGTGGGTGCTGTGGGAGCACGCTAACGCAATGCGCTGTGTGCGCAGGCCTGGACGAGGTGGAGCGCGGCGCGCGGCTGGCGCCGGAGCTGCTGTGGCGCGAGAGCCGCGGCGTGTGGTGCGCGCGCGTGGAGCCGCTGTGGGCCGACTTCTGCGGCGCGCGCGCCACCAACTACAAGCCCGCGCCGCTGCTCGACGCCACGCCGCTCACCGCCTGGGTCCGCATGCACACCGCGCTTACATTTATTCATGAGATAATTATGTACAAAGATTACGATCAAATAAGTTTGTCTGATTTAAAACTAGCGATGTAACACTATATAGAAAAAGTTATTACAACATTGTCATTTGTTACATACGTGTTTTGTAAATATAACATTACATAATATGTAACATAATATACATATTTTTTTCTGTATTCTTTTTATCTATTAAATGCTTAGTAATAAAATACTGGACGTTGTCGAAGTAACACAAACCAACGCAATAATAATTAGTAACTGGTAGTCAATAAGAAACGATCATTTTTAATTCCTACAAAGTGAAATGTCCTTTTCTAAATAGCTTATTTTTATCAATTCGTGTAACGATTAATTTTACCTTTTAACCGTAACACAATATGCAAATTATTTCATATTCATATTTCTATTTCCAGCTATGTTTTGAAGACGGATTCTCGCGCATATGGATAGTGGGTCGCACGTGCGGGCTGGCAGGGCTCCAGCTGAACCACTACCAGATGTTGTTCCTGCTGCGACAGCTGGAGAAGATCTCGGAGCTGACCGCGTGGCTCGCACACCAGGCGAACAGACTGCCCGATGCGGATGAGGGGTATTTTGATATATATATATTTAAATTTATTATGGTACCAATAATTTTGAAATTCAACAGGTAATATACATGTGGGAAATAGAAGTATGAATATAAAAGATAAATAATATTATTAATAGACGAGATTGTAGAAACTCCATATTTGGACATATTTCTACTATTTTCAATACCGATTGAACCAGCTTTTTCAGTTTGATGGTTGTAGGGTAGACACTAATAAACTATAAATCTAATAAACCTCATTGATAGAAACACTATGAAGCAACCTCTGTACAATACTATGATTGGCATCAAAAATCAATAGTTTCACGACCTATTCGTTGGTGGGACATAAACGTAACTGTTGAAACATGGAAGTGTACTACACTGCTGTGCCTTCCCCTTCGAGGATTACATGCGTGAAGCTACGTCGTGAGAAATCATATAGAATGTAAATGGGATTATAACTATGGACCATGATGATCATAGACAACCAGTGGTAATGAATATGCTCTATTCACAGGTCCATAGTTATTGGCTTGGTGGTCCCCGCCGTGGAAATGACCCTCGTACTGCCTTCCAACTGTCCAGGGCAAGAGTCTTCCAGGGACCTCGACAGTGTTCCACTTGACTCGTCTAGTCTCAACGACCTAAAACTTGGTAAGTAAAATTGTGGCGTAATTTAGGGTATGTTCATAAAAGTCATCTCCATGCTTAAAATGTCCCCGTATTTTATAGGTATTAAAATTCTCGCAGACTTTAGTCAGTTTCATTTTGCATTAACTTATTCTTAATATCTAACTCAAAACTTTTAAAAGTAGGCAGAGGACCGTAGTACACTCCCACGTTTCACCAGGTACGTTTAAGTCCCATGGAATAGGGGGTTTATTGCCAGACACCAGGCACAAATCCAGGCTTCCAGTCACTACTAGAAATTCTAAATCAGAAAAATCCCATTTTGCCCGACCCAGAACCTCCAGATCGGCAGTCGCCCTTGCAACCACTTCACCAACAAGGCAGTCGTTGGTCAATATCTAACTTAGTTGTTTTTAATTAAGTTAAATATATCGATTACAAATTTCTGCGCCTTTTCTTTTGTTCGTCATATCACTTTGAGGACTAACTACATATACATACATGTATTTATGAATAGTATAAATCATTTGTCCCCAGGATCAGAATCGACAATGGCCCCGTCGATGCAGGACAGAGACAGCGGAGTGTTGGCCACGCAGGCGTCGATCGAAGTGTGCACGGCGCAGCCCTTGCCCGCCGAGGAGATACCGCCGCCCAGCCCGGGACTCGGAGGGTTTGGAGGTGACTTTATTATATTTAAATATATTTTGTATTATGTAATAAATGTTAAAAGTTTCAAAAATACATAGTTTGTATAAGACTAGGCATAGGTATGTATGTATCTGTGTAATTTTTGGTAACTATAACTACAGACCTTCTGTAAATATTTTAAGCTTCATTCCTCGAAATAACTTGCATTCGCACATACTCGTACGCCGCTGTACACTAAGACACACAATATATGTACACTTATTTAGAAAAAATATCTAGAAAAGACGTGCCACGCAATACATAATATGACAGGTCTTGACAGTAAAATCGGAATTGTCCGACTTTAAGAGCGTTCGAATGTAAAGCGATATGAATAATGAACGTTGTGAGCGAAGAAGTGAACGTGTGCACGGACACCGGGCGATCCACGTCACATACGATACGAAAGTGTGCGTATAGGAACATAATGGGCGGGCTTGTCGTGCGTGGTGTAAACAGCGAGGTGACGTGTGCGTGCGCAGGATTCTCGTCGATGCGGCGCGGGCTGACGTCGCTGGTGACGTCACTGGACAGCGCGCTGGCCCGCGACGACGCGCGCTCCGACGCCGCCTCCACGGCCAGCTCCGACAGCGAGCGGTACGTCGTCGTGGGGCTGGCCGCCGAGTCGCCCGACGACGCCGACGTCGCCTTCCGGTACGCCCACCCTACCACTCTAGCGTTGCATTACCATTCATAGGCTACGTGCATAAATACATTCATATTAAAAGAAAATAGTCACCATGAATCGTCAAAATGGTGCAATTTTAAATTTGATATTTTAAACTAATAATTTATAAAATCCAAAAACTGGCCACTCCTCGGGTGTTGCAAGTTTTCATACAAGTCGGTGATCTCTTGCCATCGAGTGGTCCGCCTGTCCGTTTGCCGATAATTGCGCGCCAGGTTTTTAACTCAAGCCACCAAAACATAAACCATTATAGCCTATGAATACTCATTCAAATTTTTTTGCTGTGAATATTAATTTACCGTGACAATATTTTACCAGGGACTTTGAACACGGTCGTGTATCGAGCGGCGTGGAAGTGGCGGCCGAGGTGGTAGAGCGATCGTCGTCTCCCAGCGACCATTCCGTTACCAGCTCTTGCAGGCGGCGCGACGTGGTATGTGATGATCATTTTTATTTATTTAAAAAATGTTCATAATTAAACCAAAAATGACATGTGTTTAACAGAGCCCAACACATTGTTCTCAAGCGGAGGGAAACCAGGGTTTTACTTACATGTATCTGCCACATTTTGACACAATAGAAATTAAACATTGTTTTAGTTTGACATAAAGACATGAGCATTGTTTTATTTTACTATCCCGCCTGATGGAATGCGCAAATGCGTTCTGAGGTGGACCCACGCCTAAAAAAAGGTGTTTCATCTAACAATAAGTGTAAAAGTCGCTGCATTGCCACATTCGGTTTTTTTTTCAAGATATCAACTGTGACCTGGCGGTTGAATAACATCCACTTGGTGCAGCAAAGCGTGAACGGTAAATCGGCTTTAAGACTGGCTGCCGACGATATGATTACCGACGAGTGCTCCTCCATACCCTGGGACGAGTTCCAGGTAAGCACACTCTGAAATATACTCGGTCACATGATATTAAAATAAAGTTTTGTTCGTAACGGCATTGTCACATACACGGCAGATTAATTGCCTTATACATAAGCAAAGGTGCTGACTTAATATACATTTAAAGAATTTTGTTTTATAAATATCAATTAATTACGTTCATTATTCTTATAATTGACAATTTAATTTATCAAAATATGATTCCACTTAATTTTTCATATAAATGTTATTTAAATAGCCTGAAAAACGTAGTATTCATTATTGATCGACCAAAATATGTATGTAAATTACAACATTCCAGGGTTATTTCAGTGAGAAATTGATTTGCACACAAAGCACTACTTAATTTTGATGTCCATTTGTAATCTTACATACAGACAGATTCCGCAAACATTTTATATACTAATTATTTTACTTTAATTTCTCTTATCTCACCGTTGCCACGATTGCCATCTTACTCCACCCATGAACACTTTATTTACAGTTTATTGTAAAACTTAATTGTTTTAGCATGTTTTACATTTACCGGTCCGCATATTTCTTATCTACGAGTATAGTATTCGATCATAGGTAAAGCCTCTACCATTGATCGAAGTAAAATATAAATTACTGTATGCTCATTAGCATCCCTATCCAATGTGTGCAAATAATTTAAAATGTTGCGTACAATTCCTACAAATTCCATGGTTGATATTTTGCCATTCAGTCATAATTTCCCCTTAGATTATAAGAACGTACATGTGTACGTTACTAACGTACGTGCATGTGCACGTTACCAATAAAATTAACGTCAAAAAGTCAATATTAAAATTTTTCTGTTTTCGGAGGTTCTTTTTTTCTTTCCGTTTTTTGTTACAAGTGCTTACTGTCACATTGATCGTTTGGTAGAGGCTCCCAGTCTGCATGATTGTACCCACCCCCGTCATAACCATGCCCCATCGTATTTTGTTACCCATAATACTTGAGCTGTATCAAATTTAAATCGAAGGTATCGAATCGAAGTGGAATGCATCCGATTTTTTTTTCTAACTATGTTGTCTATGTGTGTTTTTTTTTCTCTCTCTATGGCATCTCCCGCCCGCTCGGCTATCGTCACCGAAAGATCCGACTCAAGGTACATGTTCGAACAACGGGTAGCGTTTATGACACCAAGTAGTGGTTTATCGTTTTTGGGTTTCGATGCGAGTTAGTTTGTAGAGGTATTGTGTCGTAGCCAAGGGGGTTTGTCTGTGTTACGAGTGTGTGAGATGGAGGATGTTGCCGTCTCTATTTTCGTATAGATTTCATTGGTATTACAATGAATCGACACTCTCTAAGGTATTTTTTAAAACCAATGCGAATGGTGATATGAAAAGAATTTAATTAATTTTGCTAGTCGTCGTTGCAAAATGTGAAATTGTATATTTTTCATTGAAGAGAATGCTTGAAAACTTGAAGTGGTTTTGTTGAAATGAGACGGAAACATTCTCGTTATTGCTTCAACTTTTAATATTTACCTCTATTTATATGTAAACAGCACATTCCACAGCTTGAACACAGCACCTTTTTTTAGTCAAATGATATTTAGTATTTATACATAATATTTTCCTCGAGATATATACAAAATAGCATATTTTTTATTCAATTTTTCACCGAGGACAAAAAACGAAAATTTAAACTGATTTCAATAGTTTGCATGTGTTTCATATGCCCTTTATTTATGGGTATTATTTATAATGATAAAGATTTGATGATGATATTCTGAAATACATAAATATATGCTATTATAAAGGCGCATGTATTAGAATACCGCATGGTTTGATGCATGCATATTCAATTCATGGACCATTTCATCTCATTACAGCTGTGTAGACCTTATGTACAGTCAGATATTTTTTATACAGCAGACCACTATAAATTGCACAACGAATATTTATAGATAAGTGCTCTTCGTAAATTAAGTCTTAATTTGTTCTTTATAGGTTTATAATTGCACTTACATATGTAATTCATCTTTGCACTTTAGCATGATATTATGTAATATTCTCAGCCGCTAGGTGGCGTTGCAAGTAATGATAAGTCTTTACAAGACATATTTTTTCATACTCACGTTTAAGTTTACTTATGGTTGTACACTCTTATATAGCCTGCGTGCTTTATAAAATTTTTAACGATTGTAGCTTTTCTATTTTTTGATAATCAGTCAATGCTACCCACTTTTTGCTACTTAACTACAAATATGCGACTAGCGATTCTATAAAGGTTTTTTAAATACATTTAATGCTTTTTTTAACTTATTTTTATTTATCCTATATAAATCAATATTTATAATTCTTCGGCATATAATTTGAGCGTCTGCGATTTGAAAATTAACGATTTAAAGATGATAACGCACTTCACAGGTTATTTGTCGTGCTAAATCCTCGGCTGTGGCCCTCATTCAATAGCAAATAAGACGCAAATATACTAAATAAACCTAGAGATTATAATCTTCGAACTAGATAACCGATCTTCCTACTTAGCGTTGTCACGATATTGTTGACGCTGATTTCGTTGACGTCACAGCACTACCAACAACGTCATTTGCCGCTCAAATTAAATGTCCTTAATTACAACAGTTTACAAGTAACGTATAAATATTATCTGAACATCGCCGACATTCGGAAGAGGTATGGAGCATATATAATTCATTATTACTTATATTCTCATAGTATATTTTAATCCTAATGTACATATATACCGACTGCTTAAATACATTTTCTATAGAAGCTACACAGCAATAAAAAATATTTGCTTACGCGCTACGGATAATATCTATGGTTTTCACTTTCCAATTTCTTATATTCTGGCAACAGACGCATGAAACGAGGAAGCTGCTTTCAAAACTATTGATCTGCCCTTATAATGAGGACGTCTTTGCCGGACTGTAAGGAATGACGGATTATACACTATATGACCTCTCACACTCGTACACGCGCACACGTTCGAAAACGATACACACGTGAATGTGTGTGTGGTGTTGCATCAACAGAACAAGTTCGCGATGCGGGCGCGCGCCTACACCGAGCCCGCCGCCGACGACTGCGACGAGTTGAAGCCGCGCGACACGCCGCGGGTCGCCGTGCGGCTCGTGCGCACCGAGCTACCGGCCGTGCTCGACGAGAACGTCAGTATACACAACAATAATCATGTTTTTATTAGCCAGAACGATGTTTAGAATAGTTCTTGCCGCTCATAATAATAATAATATGTCTTTATTTGCAAGTACAATATTTAAAGTAGTTGTTACGACTCACTGTGTTGTCCAAGCTGAGCTCAGCGTAAGTAGGTATCAATATTTACGCTGAACGCAACGTCCTACAATTCCTGGTTTAATTAGGTTCGAATATGACATGTTCGAGCAAAAAATCAAAGTCTGTACAATGTGTTAGTCCGTAGTATTAATTAGGTAATTTGTTTTGTTGACTATACTGTATTCCTTTGGTATTTTTAAGAGTATATTTAGACTAAAATTGATTGACCGTGTATGTTTTTAAGATTAAATTTTGGTTTAGACAGTATATCTTTTGTCTTCTTTGAATAAGGTTAACAATGTGATTGGTTTAACCGTATGTGAAGTGGTACGAATAAATTCGTTAATTGAGAATCCGTTTCAATATACGCATTATGTAGGTTAGGATTAGGCCATAAAGGACTATATGAAATACTTTAGATATAAAGACATGTATGTAAGTAAATAAATGAATGAATAAATGAATATACTTAAGCTCGGGCCTCGTTAACTCTTCCATCAGGGTGAGCAAGTCGGGTTGGCGCCCTACGAGGAGCTGCTGGAAGCGCGACTGAGGGATCTCAACATCGCTCTCAACATGAGCACCGCGCTCGCTCTGTCCGAGTTCATCGAAGACGAGGTGGTAGTACCACCGATGCCACTCGAGGTAATTTTCCTTCAACGTTTCTGATATCGTTCAGTGCGATTAATGGCAACGCCGTTGTTCTAATAATATTGATCTTTATAAATTTCTATGGCGGTTCCTAGTCACGTTCCAACGAACGAGACCAACCAACCAGGATCGCTTGGTGGCAACCCTGCCCTGTCTGTGGGATTTCTTTGAACCCCATAAAGGTCTGTGATAATTGGCAATTGCGTGGCTCTTGAGAACTAAAGCCAAATGTCTTATTTTCTATATCTGCAAGCAAACAATATAACACAACAATATAACTCAAGCACACCGAACTAGACTATAGAATGACTCATCGACCTTCAAATTACACTGTCCGATTATTACAATATAATTTCACAATTTTCAGGTGCTAATAGAGAACGTGAAACTCCACTTGGTAGAAGACCGACCGACTCGCTCGATATCGTCACCGCCTCCACAACCGCTCGACGTGGACCTGACCACGTTGCGGCTGACGCGGGACACGGCCGGCGTGGTCTGCCTGGGGCCACCGGTCTCCACTCCGTCCACAGTCGCATCGCCGGCGACACCCCAGCCGCAGCCGGAGCTGGAGGAGGCCCTGGAGAAGATTGATAAATTGAATAAGGAGAATGAGGAGTTGAGGAAGCGACTGATGACAGCCGCGAGGATCGCTGAAGATAATAGAGATTTGAGAGCGTGAGTTTGTTGAAGCAAGAGACTTAGACTTCTTCGTGTCAATATTTGTAACGTGCGTTATATGTAGTTGCGTGATAAATATTCTTTGTGGCATAAACAATGTTAACATGGATGTGGACGTTGATAAATGAGACGATGTTAGCGACCACGCCCTTTATTACACGAATCAAAAGTATTGCTATGGAATCATTAAACAGCTAGCTTCGAGCACACGCGACGCGGTCGATTGTCAAAAGTGCACTTTTAACGGTAGTCCAAAAGCTAACAAATTGTACTATGTTGATGTTAACCCATACAATGCCTGGTCTCTGTATTCGGTACACGTAGTATTTTATATGTAGAATGATTTATTTATTTATATATTAATTGAAACGGTAATACCCTTAATTTTAATTTTTAGCGTTACTTAGAAATAATACCAAACATAACATGAAAACAAAAGACATCAAATTTAATGGATGCGTTGCAGATTCGCAATAACCCAACATTTAAAAAAATCTCTTTTCTTTCATTTGCAAGCAGAAAAATAGATCACAATTGTGTATATATTTTTTTCAATGTATGAAGATATTTATTGTATGACTGCAGGAAAGTGGAAGAGGCCTCGGTGCTGCGGCAGTGCGTGCACGCAGCGCAGCAGGAGGCGGCCAGCCTGCTGGCCGACAAGCAGGAGCTGCTGGAAGCCGTGCGGATCCTGCAGGTGACCCACTGCGTTTACTATTGCCAACGTGGTATTTACTGAAGCAAATGGTACAAATATGTGTATGTCTATTACTTTTTTATGCTGACACTGGATTCGTATCCGATGGCAGCTCGATAGAATATAAGGGTTGACGATTTTTAGATCATATGGGGTCTCAACATCAAATAACATAATTTGTTCCATTTGTTAAATTGCACTTTATTTGTGCTCCAGGAGCAAATATCAGGCGGTTGTCGCGGGAAGAGATAGCGTTCAAGAAGCGGGCCGCCCAACAGCTGCCTGGACTGCACGGCGTGCTGCGGCGACCAGCACGCTTAGAGCGACGTCCACTGATTCCGCTACGGAACAGTGCTTACCGATGTGCCAGTGTATGTAGGCCCCCTATCGGTTTATCACATTTACAGTGCAAGGATCTTTTTGTACTGGTGATTTTTACGCTCGAACAGATGGTGTACATATGATTGTTTGATAAGTAACAGTGCGAAGTGGTGCAGTATAAAATATTTGTGAAGCTTTTCATACGGAACCTAAAACGGCGAATTTATTGGCTATTATATATAGATCTCCAAATTGTTTCGTTTCAATCCTCAGTAGGGATCGACTTAAAATGGTTTATTGTCATCATACATCTAGAAAAATCTAGAACAAATCGTCTTATATTGTGCCAGATATTATAATAAGGAGTTGTGCAATGTGATTTTATGTATTAGCTGATATAAACGACTTGTTGAATGCTAATTACAAATAACCACAGAGTTATGTCTCTAGAAGAAGGGAACACGAAAATATCTCGACGGCGGCGTTGTTGACGCTAAATATAATCGTACTTTATGCCAGTGGATTCTAACAAACTTGTTTCTTTAACTTTCAAACAAAGTTATTTTTAAACTGATTGATAAACGAATAAAATGTACAACGGATTCTTATTAAATCGAATCGCGACCATTGTGCTGCGACCCCTCAAAACAAACAAGATATATCGTGCTGACGGCGCATTAGATAACGGTAACTCTATTAAACATAACGTATGTACGTAAAACGTGCCAAATCATGTTACGCGTATGACATATAGGATCATAAGGATATAAATCGAGACACCAGTTTATATTATACGTATAGCGTCAGATATTCCATGCATGTCGGAAATATTTTCTATACTTAATGTACAAAATAAGCTTAGTCATAAAGTTGACGATACATAACTTTATTATAAAGGTATATATGCACATACCAGCCGGGTACAAAATGCCGTCATAACATCGCATGGCAGAAACGCAAGTGACAGTTCATCGCAATACAATGCGTTATAAAGATGCCTTTTTAATGTATGTGGTAC
>DWEE01000600.1:0-16302 GCA_018245755.1 Parelbella macleannani | reverse complement strand
GACTTAAACGTAACCGGTGAAACGTGGGGGTTTAGTACACCCCTCTGCCTACCCCTTCGGGGATTACAGGCGTGATGTTACGTACAATACATTGCGACATTATGTTAAATGGCAATACAAACAATGGCTTCGTACTCAGATCGTTGTTTGGTCAAAATTCATCAAAATCTACTAAAATAATTCGTTCATGGCGTTAAGCTGTGAAATATTTAATTCCTTTTCCCATTTTCTCGTAAAATATTTCAATGAAGACTTTGTAATCATTGCTGTTATTTTTCTATAAAACTTTTAATTATTGAATTGTTTCATCGCTAATCACAAATCAAAAATTGAACAAAGCATCTCTTAGGAAACATCTGCGTTTCAGATTCAATTTATTCATTCACAATAAACCATTGTTTTCAATGGACCTTTATTCCCTTAGAAGAACTTTAACAAAAGAAAAGAATTAACTGGACGCTTCGACGCGACAGGATAATAGAAATTTCCCTCGTGTCAATAGTAATAATGAAACAGGCAGGCGGTATTGTGCAATCCGTACTCCTGTTTTAATAATAACGAATAACGATTAGCGAAAGAACCCAATTGATGATAAGTAAAATGGACACTAACGATAAATCTGCAAACCTATCCATTGTGAAAGAAACGAATTCCAGTTGTACCTACAAAAGAGTTGATGATTATGATAATTATGATGATAATGATAAGAATGATGACGATAACTATGAAGATGATGATTCTAATGATAACAAAAAATATGTTAATCAGTTAATATACAGTGGGTTTTAAAGTCCAGATCATATACCGTTAGTATAATGGGCAATCCAGGCAGAGAAAAACATAATTAAAATCACCATCCACTTTAAAAACGTAAAATGTTAGCTGATTTTCAAATTTGAGTCGACGTACGATTAACAGCGTTCCTTTGCAGGAGTAATCGCTCGTATACGCTGAGCACCATTTCTAAAGCCGATAGAAACACATTTGTGAGTTATTAATCAAACGACCCGAGTCATTTTTCCTCTAGTGAAAAAAAATGTTCCTCGCACGCAATGCGAAAAGGGCTTTGATCTTCTTAGCTCGACTCGTTTTTTTTTCACTTTTGTTTGGCAACCCCGGACCCTTTTAATTTTCTCTTGTCCTATATAGAATCACTGGGGTGGATTAATGACTAGACTTGGCAAGAGGCCGAAGAGTTAGGCATCTTAGTCCAGTTTGTGTATTTTTGAAAATCGGGACAATCACGACAGGCTTTTAGTATTACGTTTTGTTTATATTCTATCTATTTTTTGTATATATTTAAGAAACTTGTTTGTTACGTAAAACTTATTATCACCGTAGTTCTTATTCTTAAAAGTTTCATTTCATTAATGAATTATATCTTTTATCACCGATTGTTACACTTAATATTACTTGCTATAATTATGAAGCAAAATATTTTATAGAAATTTTACATGTTGTAAAGAAACATTACACACATACTTCAGCGTAAAAATTACGGTCGTTAACCTTCTCATTACCAAAGGCCTGCAGCCAATAGTTAAACGATGAAAGGATTGATAATTAATGATTACAATGATGATGAACACCTATTTCCATCCTATGGGAAAAGAAACGAATTCTGATAAATATTGAAAACATGGCAGCTCAATACATTGAATAGTTGACTGACAGTTAATGCGACAGGAGAAGACGTGCGATCGTAAGTTAGTTTAATTAATGTTAATTGTCTGCCACTGGAGAAATATTGATGAGTGGCAACTATTCCATTCTTGGCGCGGAGTAAATAAAATTAAAATATTGACATGATCATTTAACATTAACAAAGTCCTTAAGAACTTGCAACACGTTTATGACTCTTGTGGTTTTGTACCACAGGTGGTCTACCAGGTACTACTTGGTAGTACCTGGTAGTAGGTACCGCGACTAAGGAAGACCGCGGGAAGCTGCTGCTTTCTGAAGGCCCAGGACCGGATGGAGTGGCGCTGATTAGGGGAGGCCTATGTCCGGCAGTGGACATCAAGAGGCTGGCGATGACGATGATAATGATGTGGTTTTGTAAGTATAACTGCATAAGCGAGCCTAGCTACTGACCATAAGTTGGCCCGTTTGCCTATTTATCAGTCTAAACAATAAAACTATATAAAAGAAGACAAATGACGGCATAAATGTATGTATATATTCCTCGCGAAACAAAGTTAGACAATGAATAAAACGATTTATTCGATGTAGGTAATTTACAAGGGACATGGAGGAAATGGAGCTTTAGTTAACTTTGTCTGATTAGGCAAAACACAATAAACGAGTAGGTATTGTTCCCGAGCCATGGATTTTACATTGAAGTGGGAATTACTGTGTGTTTGGCAATCTGACGTGAATTACGCAGCGGCAAATACCGTGAGGCGTATTAGCGTTTGCTCTCGCAATAAACCAACCGATAAAGCTCTCTTTTGTTCTGTGTTGCTATGTTTACTTTTGTCAGCTAACGTACCAGATATTAAAAGTATTATTATTATTATGAGAGATTGTTTTAATTATTAAACACTTCTACGCGAATTAACTGGTCTAATGTCAGTTCAATATCAGGAGTAATATCTACTGACATGGCATTGACAACATAATTTTTTAATAGAAATTTTGTGAAAGGGTAGACAAATATATGACTTTGCATATGGATATCAATGGGCTAGATTACCTGACATACGTGACCTAGATTAAACTACAGTTATAAAATTTTTTTTTTTTTTGCTTACGAAGGAACAATTAAATTTCCAGATTGTACTTGCCGCGAATCAATCTGTAATTTTGGAATAAAACCAGGTAATTTTATATAAATCATTATAATAATAAAGTAACGTAATTTACGACAGGCAAATAGAGTTTTCATTTAAACGAAATATCAATTTATACTTGATTACTCTTGTGATTTGCTACTGAAAGCATTGTTGCTCATGCACCTACCTCCTACCTACCTACCTCGAAGCACTTTTAGAACCGTCTTGATACCCCACGAGGGCAGGTGCGTGAAAATTGTACACTTGGGACTATCCAAAGAAGCTTTATTATCATAAGCTATAAAAATGGTTGTGCTTTTAAGCATTCGTGCCCTGAAAAAGTTTTTTTAATTACGGGTACATATAATAAAGAGTTATTTTTAATATAGCAAGAATACAGAATCATTTACGCCCATAAACGTACACCTTGTTTTCCACATAGAGCCGCCCCAGGTAAATGAAACTTTTATAACACTCTTACCAACAATTATTAAAGTCGATTAAAATTGTTATTAACAAAGGATAAGCGGGGTACACAGTAATACGCATAACCAACCCAATATTCACTGTATTAGATTTTCCCCTGCTACGAATGTGTATGGTTTGTGTTTACGCAACAAATACATTCTTGTTTTATTGTATTGCCGCTTTAATCATTCATTCATGTTCGATATCAACTTATCCATACAATATCGATTTTGTTTGTTATCCGTTTTCTTGTTTTATTACGTCATTCATTCATTCCCACGTTCACCAATTGATTCGTTAATTTTCTCTCTCGTTTGTTCGTTTATTAGGTTATTCATTATTCAAATATACACCCGTCAATTTATTCATTCGTTCATTCACTGGTTTAGTGGTACATAATATACCTAAATAACAATTATAAACATACGTAATATATGTACATATGTTTAGGCTAAAAGGGCTATCCGTTTTTGTTTTAACAATACATTTTGAATGAACTTAATCTAAATCTTTCGGTCTCCATCTGTGTCTGTAACACTACATGGAAGCCACGCATTAAACATGATTAGTGTTTCTAATAATATTGTTCCCTCTAATCTCCCATTTATCATATTTAGCGCACCCGTATTTATCACGGCTTTGGGCGTAAATTGTGGATTAACAGTTAATATAGGAGGTAACAGGTATTATGATTTGTGAATGGGTACTTCCTTATTAACCGAATGCTTTATGTACATTCTCTGTTTCGTGGCTCCACTAGTTAGCGACCTACACTGCTGGACTTCGTTTTCCGCCTAGTATCCAAATATCATAAGTATTAGTGTCACCACTAATACGTGTCGTGTTTGTTTTATGTTTCGTTGTAAAATTATTTATACAAGTAGGGTATGTGCTTAGAAATTTAGATACGTATGTTTACCAGCTGTCTATTAACTGTAATACAGTCTCTGTTTACTTGGAAACCAGAGGGCTATGTTAGTATATTATTACTATTTCATTTTGTTTCGACTATTTTCAATATGTACGCTTGTTTATTATCGCGTTATCTATCAGCTTTTGGAAGCTAGGTGCTAGCTGCACTGCCCTTCCCACTAATAGGCCCCTAATAGGCGCCACTCGGTCTTATACCGCACTTTCTAATGTTCCCAATGGTTGATAAAAAAGCTCATTTATACACTTACCGGAGCGTTTGGTATGGTGTCCATACAGCCGGTTCAGATCGAGAGACAGCGCCGACTCGGGCAGGCTGCAGCTGATGGCCGCCAGCGCGGCTACGCAAGCCGCTAGTCGGCAGGACGACATCTCTGCAACAAAACAATTACTGCTATTTAATTGTTACGT
Organism: Parelbella macleannani; assembly: GCA_018245755.1. NCBI lineage: Eukaryota > Metazoa > Arthropoda > Insecta > Lepidoptera > Hesperiidae > Parelbella > Parelbella macleannani. The sequence continues at coordinate 11,719 of DWEE01000600.1, read as the reverse complement.
GTACATCGTCGAGTCCGATCGCACACGAAATAGGCGGAGAGCCTTGGGCGCTAAATATCTCTATTCTCACTCGTCATACATCCTCGCTGGTCACGGACATTTGATACCGTTGAATTTATCTGAATGTCATTAAAATTAAAATTTTTGTACATATTGTATATTCATTACTGATAAACTAGTATTATAGTAGTTATATCAATGCAGCAAACAGTGTAATATTGTTAAACAATGGCTCCTTACAAAATAGGAGATTGATACGTTATGTTTTAATTGCAACTGTTATTATATTCCAGTAATTACTGCCCTTAGAAGTTTCTTATTAATATGTTTTTTTTATTATATGTTTTGCTACTGGATATACTTTACCTAATGTATTTTTTAAAATAAAACGTCGGGTCGGCAGGGTTATTTGCACCTTTGTAAATCAGTGAGGGCGAACATGTGGGTAACCGAACAAAGAGAAAAAGCGAGTACACTGTGATCACATTGTTTTAAAGTTTTACAAATTACCCTGCGTCCTAAACACTATCAAACTGGGCAAACGAGACGAATAACAGTTCCTAGGGTGGAGGATACGCTCTCTCCAACGGCAGGATAGAAAAATTGCTTCTTCATCCAACATCTCTCCAGCAGCTAGGCTCCATTGTAGCATGAAGTTAGCAGAGTATTGACATTGCGATGGTGCTGCCATCTGTAGTGCTGCCATCTATAGTTTTGAATCGTTTAACGTTCGTACTAATGACTATTTTTGATACGTTCAGTGTAATACTCATGACCGTCTCCAAAAGTATGTAATTATATTAGATAGTACTTAACGCAACGTGTAAATTATCATAGGATAAGTATTAAAATACTAAAATAACTATTATAACGATTATAATAATAACTATTAATACAATTAATATACTCCTTTTAAAATGAGAATCGTTATGGCCCTAAGCTGATATACATAATAATTTCCTCAATCTAATACTTTAAATGAAAATATCACAACCATATTTGTAATCGTTTAAACTGATTCAAACAATCAACACTTACTAAAAACATAAATACTATAATTATAAAAAAACGTGCTACAATCCTTTCGATGACGTTGTTCAAAGTTAAATTGAAACTTTACACACAATTTTCAGTTCTAACCTTCTGCTCGTCATCACAGCAATTAACTGTTAAAATATTTTGAAACTGCGACAGCAGTGCACCGGAGTTTTAATTAGTTTTCTGATGCTGCGAACAAGAACGACGATATTTAACATTCTGTTCATAGTAAGTATAATCACATTTCTGAATCTAAAATTAGTTAATAATAATAATAATTTAAATGCATGAACATTTTAACAATTCTACTGCGATATTCAATGTGTATACATTATAATATATATTATAAAATTTATACTTATATTACAGTGGTAAAAGTTGTATTGTTAGAGACGGTCATGAATGACAGCACCATTGCACGTGTTAGAGACGGTCATGGGTATGGACTCTGACTTGGCTAACTTCATGCTACAACGGAGCCTCGCTCGTGGAGAGAAATTGGATGATGGAGCACATTGCTATCCCGCCGTCCGCGTCGAAGAGAGCGCATCCTCCACCCTGGGAACTGTTACTTTGTTACTCGTCTCGTTAGCCCAGTTTGATAGTGTTTAGAACGCAGGCTAATTTGTAAGACGTTAATACAATGTAATAAAATAAAAAAAATAATAATCGACCCATTTGTCATTCCACTGTTGGAATATGGGGTCTCCTCTCATACTGAGAGGGGTAAGGCCATAGTCTGCCGCGCTGGCCAAGTGCGATTTGGCAGACTTCACACACCTTAGATTTATTTATTTTTTATAAATTTTAAAGTGTGCAGGTTTCCTCACGATGTTTTTCTTCACCGTTAGCAAGTGATATTTAGACTTAAAACGCACTTTTGTAAAGAGCACCCCCGGAGTGACAGACTGAATTCTTAATTACTAGGCTATCACTGCTTTGAACAATACAATGTGATCACAGTCTACTCGTGGTTTCTCTTTGTTCGGTTACCCACATACGCGCCCTCACTTATTTACAAAGGTGCAAATAACATCGCCGATCCGACGTTTTATATCTAAAACGAAACATCACGCATGTAATCCCCGAAAGGGTAGGCAGAAGAGTGTAGCACACTCCCACGTTTCACCAGCTACGTTTAAGTCCTATGGAATAGGTAGTGAGCCTATTGCCATACATCGGGCACAATTCCAGAATCCGAGCCACTACTAGAAATTCTAAATTAGAAAAATCCAATAGCACCTGACCCGGGATTTCAACCCAGGACCTCCCGATCGGCAGTCGCGCTTGCAACCACTCGACCAACAAGGCAATCAACGTTTTATGCCACAATTTTATATCTAAAAATATAATAACTCTATTGTATTCAGAGAACATCGTTTTATATAACAACCGTATACATACAGTCATTGTCAATTACCTAAAAGAGATTCCAGAACAAAAGTGGTCTTCTGGTTGTAGGTATATACAGAAAGCGAAAAAGTTTTCATAATATTTTGAATTAACGAGGTACTTTTTTAGTTTTTAATATTTTTGTAATATCTTGGAACAAAGCCATCCGACTTCCGGCCTACGATACTAAAGAGGTTAAGTACCTACAGATTTCGGTAGGTATACGAAAACACATTTTAACTCGCAGGTAGATCAAATAGCTGTTCTCACTATAAATATTTGCAGCAGTTATAGTCACGAAAGACTGAGCCAACAAAAAAACTTCATCATAAGCTATGAAACATAGACTAAAACAAACAAACATTATAGTAATCTGTTGTAACGGTAGACTATAATGTAGAAAATAATTTACCGTGGACACTTGAACCTACGGGCAGTATTTTGTTATTAAGGGCTGTATTTTGTCACTCGGGACCCATTAAATAAGGCGTGACTTTGGAAATGAACTTTATTTGATGTTAGAAATATTTGAACAGGAATTTACTATTTCATTTTGTCACTGTTATTTCAAAAAAATACAATGAAATTATTTGAACTGGTTCATTGTTCATAGTTAGTGGCAAAAGGAAGAAATTAATTGCTCTATTGTTAGAAAGAGGAAAGTCGTTATGTTATTATTGTCAGAATAAGAAACGAATAATAATACGCAAACATTTTGGCAGAAGTAAAACGAATTTGTAAAAAACAAATAAATTGAATTTCTTTTAGGGTAAAGGTTTTCGCATAATTTGCAACCTGATAAACGAAGTCGAGAGCAGTGTTAAAACAGTTGTCTTCGCCGTATCCACCTCGTCAGGCACTCCAGCCGCCGTCCAGCTAATAAATAAGGCCAGTTAATTCTCGGTCCACTGGACAGATAGTTTGTCACACGAGGACCATTAAATAAATGTCCCGTATTCCATCACCCATAAAGGCCATTTTCCCGTGAAATTTGTTAACAAGCCCGCTGTGACGTACATATTTTAGACGCTAGAATGTGCGGAGTTTTTTCGCTTTATATCACCTTATTATTAAAAGCTTCTCTTTGTTTCGTGTTGTGTGTTGTAAGGAATGTAAAAAACAGGTACTAAAATCACTGCAGTATATGTATGTAAATATTTATTGTTACTACAATATTGTCGCGCCAGAACCCTTACGGCGTAGGTTGAGATCATCGAATGCGAAATATCTCTATCCTTTCAAACCTGATTTCGTCCTCTACACACATCAGTCTTCTCCGTATAAATATTTAGCCGTAAGATAACAGACTGATAGACTAACAGACAGATATTTAGAGAAAACTCTTCATTCTTTTTCTATTTATAAGTACTCTTTAGGTAAGAACAATGCAGTTAATGTATTAAAGTCTGTAGTCACGTAATATTAAGCCTTAAAAATATGTGAGACGACCGTTATTCTACTTTCCAATCACTTGTTCAGCATTGTTGTTTGAGTAATCATTCACAATGTCACTACTGACCCGTTATAAAGTGCGCAATATAGAGTTCCCGGCTTAAAGTTCACAATTAATTTATCGGCTTAAATGAAAATCAGCGCCCTCTTGTTACGATAACCGTATTAAAAATGAATGGAGGTAATGATTCGGAAACGGGATTATTAAAATCTTATAAAATATTCATTGAGCATTATTTATTAAGGCTGTATTATAATATTGCCTTTATAAACAATGTTAATTGAGTTTTACTGACCGAAAAAATTATAAGTAAGGTTGTACTTTGAAGGGTGTGTGCTAATTTTGTTAGCAAACATATCGTGTACTGACGGCTCCCCCGCTCATACCCTTAGACATATCTCAATCCCGCTCATTGTTGATCATCCTAAATGTATTGTAAAAAAATTGACTTCAGAGATCATAAAAAAAGGTCTGAGTCATAAGTTTATACAATTCAAGTTAAGTTAAAGTTTTTACAATTAAATCAAGATTTGCCTCGATTAAGTACCTACATAGCCTTCATTTTCACATATGTGTGTTCTGTTTGATTTGTTAGTTTTTGCTTAGGCAATATAACCTATGGTATGTAAAACATGTTTTGTATAATACTTTACATTACTTGCATTACATTACATACATTACTTGCTGTAAAAACGAAAACATTTATTAGATAGATTTAGTTCATTGTTACCGGTTAAGATGCAAGATGGTCTCTAAATACCGGTATCGTACGACGATTATATGCTAAAATATCTTCTTACTCATACTTTGTGAAATGAAACGCATTGTATTGCTTTCCTCTGTTTGTAGCGTGCCTGAGGCGCGTGGCCGCTATACAACACAATCGATATTCTAAACATTTCCAAGTCAATGGAAATATTTCGAGCGAATAAATATTCGCAAAGGCACTAAATTGCCATAATGCCGATAACCGTCTGATATCTCATAAGTAGTGTTTTTGGACTTCATGCACACAATCGTTCGACTTGAAAACCATTTGATTGTTTCTGGAATTTTCAGGAACTTTCGTATAGCTGTAGGTATTATATGCCAGTACTTGTATTGCAATAGGCTCACCACCTATTCCATGTGACAAAAAGGTAACTGGTGAAACGTGGGAGTGTACTACGCTCATCTGCCTACCCCTTCGGTATTACAGACGTGATGTTAGGTACTTGAATTGTGTTATAACGCTGTAATGTTTTGAGTTTTAGTATGTATTATATCTTAATGAACGTAATATCAAAGTTATTAATTTTATTTGAAAGTATTTAATTTAAGTATGTTAGGTATCACAGGTATATCGAGTCGGATAAAAATGTACCCGTCTGGCTGGCCGTGAAGGCGAGTAACTTTCGGAGAGCTTATTTTTGGTTGTATTACAAAGAAAGGTCAGAAAGCTGGCCGATCAGCGATTATGAAGTGTAACGAATATTTTATTTTCGGGAAAGTTATCTTTAAATAATTACCTACTTTTAATGCTTTAACATTTGTACTAAATCGATTGATATTTTTCATTGTTATGCTGGTTTTCACAGCTGTGAAAGACATACATATAATAATGATGTGATTACAAAAAAATTTACAATGTTGTTTGCAAGCTTCATGTAGCATATATAGCAGATATGAGCTTCACAAGAAACATAAACGAGATAAAAGCTGACCAGGAACATCCGCTCTCCTCACTAACCAGATCAATAAGTTCATTAATCTCCTACAGCCCATCAAACCTTCCTCTTCTTCTTATACAGAAGCTGTCTCAACTTAAAAATATTTACAAATTCCAGCCGATACCACCAAAGATTAAAAGACTGTAAATTGAAGGTATAGCATAAAATATAAATACCTAAATACATGCATGTACATATCATAACGCTAAGTCCCTTACTGGGACCTAGGCAGAGAGCACCGAGTGCCAAATATTTCTATCCTTGTAGAGCTGCCGTGCTATAGTATAAAATATTTCTAAATTGCGTCAACATGTAAGTACAGAAACAAAAAGTGAACTTCCTGGTTCATGAAATATGTAAGTTTATACTGTGTACACAGATGTAAACACGAAGTTCAGTATTCGAGTGTGTTAGGCCACTCGGCTTATGCAAAGTGCGGGAGCACAGTGAGGATTTACATACGAGTAGCCTTGTGCATACTGAATGTACTTATAGTTGATACCAAGGAAAAAATAATGCATGTGGATTTCAGTGTAATGAATATAACCCGATTATTGTTTTGAAAATTCCTTTATTTATTAACAGTGTTATTATTATTACATCATCACGTCAGCTCGCTAACGCGGTAGGCGCTAACTTCAAATATTTCAATTCTTACAGATCTGACGCGCTTCTTCTCTAAAGAAGAGCCGAATAATTAATAATTAATAGTTCCCATATTCATAAAATTAATTAATTCAATCATTCATTCCGTATTCCACTCTCGTGCAGTTACAAGCTAAGCTTAAGCTAAGGGGGGTAAGCTTCAAGGTTGCTAGTTATATTCAAAATGTTTTTTTTTTGACATCAATTCAACGGCTGTGACGTAAAAACGACAAACGCACCGTGTACCTTTTGCAGTTGTATTATTGAAATGGACTTACACTGTAAAAAAAACGTAGTACATACATATTAGTTTAAGCAAGTCTTGTTACACTGCACTGCGATTCTTAAGATATGAAAACCTTAGGTGGACCAAGTTGAATACTAGTCCAAAAAGTGATGACTCAAACATTCAAGTTTATATTTATTCATATACCATATTATATGTAGAAATAACCTTTACTATTACCATCGTCATAATCATCGTTTATACATTTATCGATCCGATGCTGGACACGGGTCTCCTCTCAGACTGAGAATTACTGAAACCATAGCTTGCCATACTCGCCAGGTGGGAGTCGGTGTCGTTCAGTCAATACTATAACAAACCCAAATAATGTTTTTTCATACTGCCTCTTTACTTCTTTTTCTTACTCTTACTGTAATATTATTGTATGCACATTAGTGTGTGATCTACCTAAGTACTTTACTAAGAACCGGACGGTATTAATGTAACACCGTAACATCACGCCTCTAATTCTCGAAGCTGCAGGCAGAGGACTGTAGGACCACGATCCACCAGTTACCTTTAAGCCGAATGAAATAGGCGGTGAGCCTACTGCCATTCACCGGGCACAACTCCAGACTCCGAGACAATAGAAGAAATTCTAAATTAGAAAAATCCGATAGTACCCGACCCGGGGTTTGAAACCAGGACTTCCCGATTGGCAGTCGCGCTTGCAACCACTCGACCATGCAACGGGGCAGTCAAATTTACTAAAGTAAGTACATTATTCAAAATCGTTCGACTGTATTGAATGAATCTATTTCAATGAATATATTTCAGCGTTTCAGCTACTATATGATTTTGTCACATTCGCTCTTAGCACTTTTAAAATATGACAGACAAGAACAAAATATTCAATTGTAAAAACATGATTGTTCAACGTTCATGAATACGGGCATTAATATTCGCAAAACAAATATAGAATTTTAAATGAGACAAAATGAATTGAATGTGAGTGGTCTTGGCGATAGTTCGTGAGGCAACGTAAATGGCGTGGCGCGCGGCGCGCCAATACGTCGGTATAAGAATTCCGTATTTTCTTAATGTTCCTGTAACTACTCTCAATTACGTTCGTTCAAGTAAATTAGGCGCATATAAAGATTTCTCGAATTTACCTTACCCGATATTTGTTTATTAATATAAACAACAATCAAATGACACATTTATATGTCATAATTAACATAATTGATCACACTACATGATTGCTTATTATATAAAATGAAAAAGGCCCTCCAAAAATGTATCAATATAAATATATATTCATATGTGTTTAGTTTATCAGTCGTTTGATTACTCCAACACAGGGTCTCCTGGAGCCTACGTTGGCATCAGGTGCCTAAAACAGAAAATATCTGAAAAATGTTATTATCATTATGTGACATTTTGGCAATTTGTAATCGATACACATTACTATGAGACTGTCATATTCACCGAAGCGAGTGTTGAGGAAAAATACACAGTACCTTCCAAGAACCGACTGCCTTGTTGGTCGAGTGGTTGCAAGCGCGACTGCCGATCGGGAAGTCCTGGTTTCAAAATCCGGGTAGGGTGTTATTAGATTTTTCTAATTTAGAATTTCTAGTAATGACTCGGAGTCTGGAATTGTGCCCGGTGTATGGCATTATATTCCATGGGACTTAAACGTAACTGTTGAAATGTGGGAGTGAACTACACTCCTTTGCCTTCCCCTTCGGGGATCACAGGCGTGATGTTACGTTTAACAAGAACCGATCGATGGCAATAAGGCACACGTAACACATTCGCGGACATAGCGAAGCCCATTAAATCGAAGGCGCGGTTAAAGAAATTACCTTGCCACGAGCTAATACGATTTTCGACACAAGTTTACACGAGCCATAAGAAAATACCATTTGAAATCCTAATCGTAGTGTTTTGCTTTCGAATAAAGCTTTATATCACTTGGCAAAATAATGGGCACAATAGGGTTCCCACTCGTACATATATATCTGTTATTTCTGACATTTAACATTTTTACTGAACACTGCTGCATTATTTAATTGTTGGTACAATTTACATAAATTTAAATACAATTAGTAAATTTTATTGTCCCGTACAGAAATGTCGAGTTTTATTTGAGTTAGTTTATGTAAATTCTTTGCGTGGGCTGGGAGCTGAGTGCTTTACGGCTGTCAGAGACCTTTAAATGTCACTAGTACAAATTAGTGCAAGTCGGATAGTTCAAAATAAACATTAATAAAAAAGAATTTACGATTAAATTGTATGGTATTTTGACTGGGTTATATATTTAGTACCTAACAGTATCAGTTTGTGTTGCAAGAGATAACCACTGTGGTACGAAAAATTGTATCAGTTTACTTTCCATTATTGGGCAAGGACGTTCCCACGAGTGGGAACACTTGCGTCACACCCTAACAATGCAAGTATTTGTTGGAATCTGAATAATTAAAGGATTTCTGTCAGCTTCCCTTGTAGGTGGCAACGGATTGTGTGAAAAAAATTGAAATTACATTTAGTTTAACATGTTTTTTAAAACGTCTTCCTAAAATTTTTCTATTAATTTCAAATACAAATCATCTGGTGGCTGGCAGTGGTTGGACGCCAAGAGATGAAGTTAGAGCTCAGAGGCGTGCCATTGGAGAGGCAGCATGTCCAGCAGTCGACGCGAGTAGGCTGATAAAGATGAGGATGAAATGAACAAATCATCAAACTATGAATACACCTAATGCAATAAAATCGACTACAAATAATAGCAATATTATTGTTGTTGCTCAAAAAATGTATTTCATTTTATTATTTTTACTTTACCCTCGAAAGTCAGATTTTCGCCAATGAGTTCTATTTATTCATGCGTTCTATTTAAGCGACTAAAAAAAAGTGAAAAATGCGTTTTGTGAAAAGTAATCTATCTCTTGGAATGGTGTGACGCCTTAGGGGTTATTTTTTAAAGGGATCGCTGAATAAATTTTTCGTGGGTATAATAATATCTGTATACTTATATATTCGCCCCTACCTTATGAGGTTTCTTTAATAATAAGAAAAACATCCTTTTAAAATATGTTATGAAAAGGTTTTTGAATCTCATGGAACAGAAGAAAGAATGAATTACAAAGAATATGTCACTTGATCATCATCATTATGGTCAGAATCAACTCATTGTTGTTCTATTGAAGAAGGGTTTAGACAAGATTCAAAATTAGAAAGCTTGCATTAACCCAGGTTCGCAGACTTTATAAGCCTCAGAAAACATGGAGAATTCTAATATGCGCAGGTTTCTTCGGGATAACGTAACATAACTTAATATCACCCCTATATTTCCCGAAAGGTTTTGGCAGAAGACTGTAGTATTACCACATTTTACCAGTTTTGTTACCATCCCAAAGACAAGCAGAAACAAGTTATATTTCTTCGAGACATTTTTCTTAATAATAATTAAACAGCTTTACAATAAATACTCTTATGATGCTTACAGTACGAATCAGCGGTACGTAGTCCCCTATTTAAACTTGATTACATGATTTTTTCAGTCAAATTAAATGTAATTACGAATATATTCAAAATAACAGAAACAAACAGACTCGCTCAATTTCAGTGTTAGCACATGAGTGAAGGAAAATAATTTCATGAATATTAGCGCTCGTGGGGCGTCGGTGTGTTTGTTATCTCTGTAAACCTTTGTTTCAGGGGTGGGTTCTAATGAAAATAAGACATCTAGTGAGGGCAGTAAAAACAACTCCCAAAAACACACATAGGGAAGTATCCAAGTAAACTCTGTTTTCCCGCCGGGCCCTTTGTCAAGGTTATCAAAGTAAATTAATAAAACGTGACAAACGTAATGGTATTTGGCACATCTGTCTGAACGTTCGTGTTAATTGTGTTTACGTATACTTAGAGCAAAGGATTTTTCTTTTTTGTGTATTTGTTTCTTCAAGGCTTGTGCTTGTTGTTAGAATCTATCTTATGCTATTATTTACTAGCTGATAGTCGCAAATTCGTCTGCGTCGTTAATTAGGTATGTGGTGTCGTAATGTTCACGATACCACACTATAAACGACTTTAACGTAATTATTTACGTTAAATACTTATAGCAGAAATTTTAAAATATAACCATGCATTGCGTATACTTAGCAGGTTTTATTTAAATATTTATTACACTAAAGAATTATGTTGATAAAATATAGGTACACACAATCACTTTAATATGAAAAAGGCATGCCTCTTGAACAGATCAATGACGGATCTCAGAACAACAGATCAGAATATATTTCACAACATTAGTGTGAATATGATTGACGAGACAAAACTATGTATAGTTGGGCATGTTATCCTTTGTTCAAATTTGTTAGTGGACAGCACGCGACCTAAAACAACAGCTCTTTATCCTGTAGGAACAATGTTTTCCCATGTGTCATCGCAAGGGCTTGTTAAACACATACATACATTTATAGTATATTTATCAATGTAGAAGATGCGTACCGTTTATAGGTATTTAGCAATTGTTGCCCGCTTGTCCTATATAATGTTTGTTTTTAAGATATAGTAAAATAATATTCGTTTTGGTTTCACATTCTACCTCAAGTAGGTCATTGATACATACATTATAATCGTAAAAGATTAAATTGACACCACATCAGTGCAGATACGACACTGCTCTGACGTGCATGAGAATAATGTGAGTTAGAACTCAATGCCATGTCAGTCGTTTACCTTTACCACCTCTGCGTCTATCCCTAATCTACGCTGAAAGAAAAACCTTTTGACACGGCCACGTACGACGTAGATAACAAGCCTCCCTCGACTTCGGGCTTGGACGTTGCGGGAAACCAAAAATTTGCACCTAGTTAAAATAGAGCTTCTTCTATTAAAACCGGTCATGTACAACAGCGTGGAATTGTGCCTTAGAATTTATTTTTTCCTGCTACATGAGTCATGATGGTCGCGTTTTATATATTTGTAACACGTCTAAACGTAAGAATTCGTAAGAAAACATCAACTCGTACATAATAAAATTAGCGACATTATATGTAATTTACATAAATCGTAGAATCCTAGAGTGCTCGAAAATGTACAGGACATGCAAGTTGATAAAAACATGTGTCAGCAACGAAGTGCCTACTTGAAGGCCTTAAATGCTTAATGATTTATTTCACGATAACATCCAGAACTAAATTGCTCACCGTTTAAGGTACGGACACGCATTTGAATACATCCCGCAGACGG
>DWEE01000599.1:0-16305 GCA_018245755.1 Parelbella macleannani | reverse complement strand
ATTCGCTAATATGTTTTTGATTTTACTGGACCCTACCACATATTTTTAATACACCCTCGGATATGCTGAAATTTAGCTATGTAATGGGCAGTTAAAGAAAATTATGTATGTGATTATTTTTCCAAACCATTCAACGTTTTGTTTTAATTGTGCACAGCTAAGTTTTATCGCTTTTAAAAATGGAAAAAATGCATTTTATCTATTTTTTGGTTGTGGGGTGGAGAATAAAGTTATTAATAATGAAAAATAAAAATCCTTTGTATTTATAATCTAAGTATGTGTGAACAAATGATAACAATTATGAACACTCACATCTGAAATTATAAATACGTAACTCCTTCAACATATTCTGCTTCTGCTCGGGAATCGAACCTAGGAGTTACTTTTCGTTGTTGGTCAACGATTACAATTTCGTATGGATGTTTAATTTGTGACGACATACGATTGACCAATGCGTAGTCAGTTTAGCGAGTGGTGGATGAGTAGGTGAACAAAAGTTTTTATAGAAAATAATTGGTACACCTCAACAACTTGAGACTGTTGTTCTAGTGAACAGTGATACTAATTGCTTAAAAGTGGTTGTGGGTTCGATTCTCCTTCGGGGAATACAGGTGTGATGTAACTTTTTCTTTTATCATCATCAACAGGTCTGTGTCCACTAGTGGACAAAAGCCTCCTCTTGGAGTTTTACCTATAATCCTTACGCTGCTCCCTGTAGGCGGAAAGGGCCTTTCAGCCTTACCAAAAACTTATATATCAATCAATCAATGTACATATATCTATAATTCGTTTTATTTACATTATATTTTAAGAAATAAATAAATTAATGCTGTAAATTATTAACAGAGAGCAGTAATTTTATTGAATGAAAAAAGTTGTTAAATTATATAAGTAATTAAGTGGTAATTAAATGGAGAGAATAAATCATAAAAGTAATTAAACTACAGAAGCTTCCGATTTCAATTATCTCATTTCGTTAATTATATTGATCGCTTATTACAATAAAAATTTACTTAAAAAGTTTTTAAATGTTTTCTGACGATTCACTTCCTGTTCATAACGTAATTCAACCAACTGTGTCTTTTTATTTAAAGTAGTTTTTAAATTAATGATATTTTGATGCATTAAAATCATAGAGAGTAAACAAGCAGGTTCAATAATCTCAATAAGTAATACTTTTCGTTAAGTCGATAATAAAATACATTGTTTGAAAGCTATTAAACCGCTCGCAACGTTTTTAATGTCACGCTTAATTAATTTTAACACCGCCAAATTAACCCTAAACTGCTACATAAAAATGGAGAGCACGTAACTCATTCCGCACCGAGCAGCATGAATATTCAAGCACTTAATTATTGCTGCACAAGAATAGGTATGAAACGCACCCCCGACAAGATTTCAGCCCGTCATTGTCAGTATCACTCACAGTAACTTCCCCATAAAGATTCCATGAGGACCCCATGACTTACGCTTGCCATTTCCCTTGCAAAAGAATGCAAGCACTCCGCTGTGGTATTAAACTCAAATCATGTGAGGGGGTGGCTTTGAGAGGGAACAGGAGGCACAAAAAGTTTTTTGTTTCTAACACAAAGAAGTAGATCTAGGGTTGAACGAGATGATAGAGAAATCGTAGCTGATTGGAATGGTAACTGTTTTACAAGAACATGAGTATTTGTTATGATTTTATATAGTAATATAAAATGACTACAACGTCAGTCAATTTCTTACGCCTATTTACAGAACACAACACTAATGTTCGTATTTACAGCAAAGATTAAAATAAGCAACTAAAATTTATGAACAGTACCTATCAAATATCAAATGTATGAACAGAATTACTTCGTGTTTAATTAGCAATGCCTGCATAGACCTGACGATAATTACATATTATCCTAAATTAGTGATCACCTGTCACGTGAGTAAACCTTTTTTATTTTGATTTAATAGTAAAAAGCTCGCGTTTAAGTATAATGTCACCTTACTGTAAGCGAGATGTAGCCTAGGAAATAGCACTCTTGCATATATAGTGTTCAATGTTGCTTTGAACAAATCCAAGTTCAAGTACACTTCCAAGTGCGAATCGGGTAAAGTAGATCATGAATTTTTTACTTTAGTTAAGATTCCATATTAAATATAGCAGATATTTTAGATTATATGTACAAATATATTTATTTTAGATTAAATATAGTGAAAGTAGACAGCCCTGGCGCACTGTACATGTCAGCCAGAGCTAGTTTGAAAAAGGAAAAAGAAATAAAACCTTGCAATCTCGCTCGCTTGTGTATCTGCAATTGTAAAGGGCACTTACCTGATGATGTCCTGTTTTGGATAATGTCTTTTACGTTTCGGAGGCTTTGTTGCAACTTTTTGTTGCTGTTGTATCCTGCCTTAGTACCACTTGCATCACTCCATCATATTACCAGACACGTTGCGTGTACAGCATTGTTCTAGAGGACGGATTGGATATACTATGAAGTGGGTTTTGGCTTTTAATTGTGTCTCGGTATGAAAAGTGTGTAGGAATATCTTAAAAAAATTTATCTACATATCTCATAGAATTAAGCAGGTACATCCTAATAAAATACATTCGATTACTGCAGTTATTATTACAAACATCATAAAACATCAAAATTTCACTGTCATCTTCGTTATTTCATACTGTTTATATTTACAATCATCCATTTGAGAATACTCTGTACATCTTGTAGGGGGTGAATTTTCATCGTTTCCTGCAGCTGAATGCATTCACCCTCCGCTCTCGAGTGTGACTGACGTTTCGCTGTCATTTAGAGGGCGGGGATACAGTGGAACGAAGCGTTGAGGAAAGTCTCAGGAAGTTTTCTAGAAGTTTCGTTTCGGTTCCAAAGTATATGTTATGACTCATTCACACACATATATTTTTCGTAGAAACATGGCAAGTTCCGGAACAATAGTATCATAAACTATTTGAGCTGGATATTATTATGTGAAATGTAGTTCCATTTTTATGGTACGAATTGAACCTTGGTTTTTGTCCATATTGTTCTATATAAATATGTTATCGTAACATCACGCCTGTAATTGTCAAAGGAGTTGGCAGAGGGGTGTAGTACACTCCTATGTTTCACCGGTTACGCTTAGGTCTCATGGAATAGGCGGTAAGGCTTCGAGTCACTACTAGTAATTTTAAATTAGAAAAATCCGGTAGTACCCGACTCGCGATTTGGGCCCCGGATCTTCCGATCGGCGGTCGCGTTAGCAACCACTCGACCAACCAACGAGGCAGTCGCAATATATATTTGGTGCAGAATTAACTATGGAACACTCAATATTTCTTTTGAATTTCGACAACGAATTGAAAACATCTAAAGATTTGTAAAGATTCTGGGCTTCTACTAATTGTAGTTTTGCTGCTTTTAATAGTATAAAAAACTTAGTCGAGCTACTGCTATAAAATCATTGTCATCAATGTCAACACCAATATCATTATCATCATCATTGATATTAACATCAACACCAACATCATTATTATTAATAACAAGATTTTGCATAAGTTTACATACATATGTATGTATGTACGTGTTATCGCTTTTGAGCACCCCAAACTCTTTTTGACTTAATAAATTTTTTTTTACACCTGTCACGTTAAAATGTAGCTATGAACACTTTACTACTATTTTATCAATTCGCCAGGTCTCTTACAGGGTGAGTAGAAACCAGTGAGTTGAGTGTTAAATATCATCATCCTTACATATTTGACTTGTTTCTTTCACTTTCATCATTATCTTTATCGTACACGTCGGTATTAAAGACTCACGTGCCACAGGCAGTGATTCATTAAAGACGTATAATAGTATCTTTTAAATTTAATTTCAATTTATAGATAGCTAAACAGTTTCAATTCGGTATTTAAGGGTCAACAAACATCCCTTGTCCACTGCACCCCCTGCCCCCGTAATGGTGAGTGACACTGCGCTGTCAACGAGGGTGAACGATATTGAAAACGATGGAGCAATGAAGCAGAACACTTACTACGAATTGCTTTTAGTTTACTGCTGGGCTTGTGATTAATCAAGAATATTTCTGACCTGATCAAAAAGATTATATCGCGACTTGATCGTTTTGAAATAGTTGACTATCAAATCAGCTTTCATCTTCGTTTTTTTACTGTAACGATTATAGATGTGTTAAATGGACAAATAAATTGAAATACTCGAATATCATTAAACTAATAATATAAAGAGTAATAACACGTTTATTCAATAGCCATTTGTAGCTAAGTATACCTTCCAACTGGGCAGGATTACCTGTACCTCTGAACATTTTCAAAGATCTCACATTTAATTCTAACGCCCGTTCATAAATCTCGCAGGAATTTAATATAAAGGTCAGATCCAGCTGTAAATCTCAGCGAAACGATAACTTATTTATAAGTCGGAGCCCCGCGGTTCGATCAACGCTGTATATCATCGCGGAATCCTTTCAAACTCGCCACACTGTCTGCTCTTTGTGTTATATTGCCTCATTTAACACGTTTTTTCACGATATTTAGCAAACAATTGTATTTTTACGTTGTCTTTTTTTGTCGTTGTCTTTTTTTGTCGTTCTCTTTTATTGTTTACTTTTACTATTTTTTCGCTGAGCAGTATACCTACAGATATTTTGCGGATACATTGTTCTTTAGCACATATCAGGATAGGTTAATTTTTTGTAAGGACGCTTAATTTTATTACGTAAAATATGAAGAACAAAAACGCACTTTTATGTTTAGATTATCTATTTATTGGACAATAGCATCATGTACACTTGAGCAACAGGTGCAAACAACATTAGTACCTATACATATACTCGAATGTAATTGTTATAAGTTGTAAGGAAGGACCGCGGACAGGCCTGAATCTCGCTAGGTTATCCCAAAAACCATAGGCCAGTTGATCAGGTTATTAAGCTGGGCATATACGAGTAAAGATCTGGGCACATAAAGATAACACATTAAAATAATCTGGAGTAGCAAATTATCTATATATTAACAAAATACGCATTTAAGTTGCTGTGACCGTTGCGATGTTTTATCAATAGGAAAGTATGCAAGTTAGTTTTTTTAGGTACCTGAAAAACGCACTCATACTGTAGTACCAGCTCCCAAGTTGTCAAGAGGTCACTCGTAGTCTAAAATTGGGGTATACCAACTAACAAACTGAAAATAGGTACCTACTCAGTTCACGTTCAAAAATGTTGAGCACTTCACTTAACCGCTGGCGGTAGAACTCGAAAAATACGAATTAAAAAAACTCCCAACTATCAGTTAGCCCAATTACGTTCCCATTCAAAACTACCAAACTTTCGGTCGGCGGTTGGGACATGGCAATAACAAAAATAGATAGTGCTAAAAATAACATATACATATGTAGAGTATATGAGGCCAGAAGAAAGATTATAGCAGTTTCTGCTGTTATCGTCTTTCTTATTATATGCCATTTGAAGCACAAATATGGCGTAGGTTTCCCCATAGACAAACTATAGATATAGATCCCCATAGACAGATTTTAAAAAAGATACCGTTTTGGATTTGTTGTCATTTGCATTTGTGATTTTTTTTATTGAACTAGCAAAGACACTCGCGTAAAAGTAGAACAGGAACTGTGAAAAAAAAGTTTGCACGTCGCATCTAGCAGATATAAGAATCACTTCCCGCTGTGCAAACGCGGTGCATAGGCCCGATTCCTGACCCAGATTTTTATTTCACTATACACACAGAGAGAGAGAGAGAATGAAATTGCTCGTAGTGGCCTCTCTGTGTGTATTTTTTATTTTTACACGAGAACACTTTTTATTTTCATATTACAGCGCTTTTACGGAGCTCGTAGCGAGGGCGGGCGGCGAAATGCGTTTATGCTGATGAAATGGTATTTTTACTTATTACATACGAGGTCGAAAAAACATCGCACAGAAAAACTTCGGTGAATCTGGCGGGTATTTTTGATGGTGAAAAGTTGGTATTTTCACAACTTTTTTTTAAAATGTGAAATAAAATACGAATGCACGTTGCGAGCTCAGAAGTGGTCAGTGCGCGCAATGAATATTCAAGTACTGACATGCACGTGTAAAATAATATTCGATAAGCTTATAAAAGCGTTTGTGTGTGAATCGCTTAATTCACGTGTATTTTTCGTAATAGCTCGACTATTTTCAGATTTATGTATCTGAGGTCTTTATTCATGAGCCCTGTCAGTATTAGCGAGATCACGGTAGTTATGTTATCGCATCAAAATGTCTGTTTGTTATATCTTTCATGTTTTCACTACTATTAATATAAATTAGTAACATATTTTTCTTTTAAAGAAAAGTTGGTTGTCAAAAAGTTGGTGGTCTCAAATGTCACATAAAACTTAATAGAGAAGTTTAAGATGTGTAGGTTTCCTTACTATGTTCTTTTACCGGTATAGCGAGTGATATTAAAACTTTATAATACATATAATTTTGTAAAGTCAGATGATATGCTAGGATTTGAACTTGCTTAAGACTTCCGAATAGTAAACTAGTATCGACATATATGCAATCACTGATACTATAAGACAGAATTGTTATTAGAAGGTTTTAATGCTGAGTCTGGGTACTATCTCGTGTGTAGGCGCCCTATGGGGATTTATTGTACTTATTGACATTTTTATTAAACCGTGTTTAGGCCGCCTATCGTACTGTAGTATCATTGCATAGTCACTGAAGTATATTTTCATTTATGTGCTGAATTTTTGTTAGGTCATACAAATATCTATGCCAGCTTCTATACTTCAACTATTTTTGTGCATGATAAAACTTCCAATGAGTATTACGATCACCAGTTCATACCATTATTCTAATTAATTCATTTGTAAAATATTCTATTACTCCACATTATTATATCGTCACACCACGTCCCTTAAGACGTAGGCAGAGAAAACCGGGCGCCAAATTATACAGGTTGTAAAATAAAATAAGTTAGTAACTTAGTTCTTTAGTGTCACCTACTTGGTTTTTTTAGTTAATATAATATAGTGTACAATGTATATTGTCATGAAAATTAACTTTGAACCTGCATAATAACTCATATTAATTAGACGAAAAGAATCCAAAGGCGTTCCCGTCAATTAATTAAACAAGGGAAGGGATCGTCCTAAATAATATAAAGGCCGTTAGGCACCAGTGCACTCCAAGCGTCATTATCTTCAGAATTCGCTGTAGCGTCAAGGTTGTGGCGATCTGGTGTAATGAAGTCTTCACCATCATTATCAACCAATTTCGGTCCACTGCTGGGCATACGCTTCTCCAATAGTACGCCACTAAGCTCAATCTTTAGATTCGACATGCATAAATACATACGTACATATTTTCCCGTAAAGTCCCTTACGGGGTAGGCAGAGAGCACGGTGCGCCAAATACCTCTATCCTTGCAGACCTGCCATACTTCATAAAAATTTATGCTGGAGAAGAGATAAAAATAATAGTAATATTTATACAGTAATACTGAAAAATTTATATTATTTATTACAATCTCTATTGAGTACCTAAATACATATTTCAATTAAATTAATTTAATTACGAAAATTTAAATTTAAAGTAATATTTGGTTCTCTTAATATTATCACGCTTTTTTAGTTCATTGTTAAAAACTGCTATTTAGAAGAAGGCAGCAAATGAAAGACTATTAAAATTTGTTTATTGATAATAGTAAAATCGCTAAAGCCAATGCAAGAGAGTTAATAACTGTAGCGGAAACCACTCGCTACGCTTTCCACCCGCTGACAAACGCGACGTAATATGGAGGACAGACAGATTTTCATTTTATTTTTAGGCAAAGCAATTAGAAGTGAGGGCCTCTTCAAAGGGTAAGGGGGTCTGAAAAAAATAAAAAACGAGAAATCGGTATTAAGATAAGGTAAGGTACAATAATTAGAGCGCGATGACGTCAAGTGCCCTTCATTTCGGGTATTCCATCTCTAATATGATTCCGCTTTTGTGAAATTAATCTCGGAATATAATTTTCCTTTGCAAATTTTATATTTGCCTAATTTCACAGTATCATTACCGATTCGTTTTTCTCGTTTAATCGTGTTTGAAAATGGGAATAAAACTCAGATACGCGACAAAAAATAGTATAACGGATAAAATCTATATATTAATACGCGAAGCAAAAACGTAAAATGGGGTGCAAAACCCCATTTTACGAAAACTGCGCTTGCGGAAGAGTATGATATTTGGCACACATATAGTTTATACAGAGAAGGAGTGCAGAAAGCCAATAGTTTTTTTAAATAATGCATAATAATACATTAAATTAACCACAAAAACGCAACGCACATTACTGCACCCACACATAGATACCACACTATACAGACGTGTATCGACACGTCCAATGTAAAAAGAGATTATATATAGTAACAATTTAGTCTATATTATCGATAAAATTTTATTATGTGAGCTATGTAAAGTAATCTTTGCATTGGAACACTAGTATTCTTAAATATAAAAGAACACTTTAAATCGTTTATTTAAACATCAGCAGCCTGTCTCAATAGACTTCGAAATTAGGCCTTCACTGAGATGTTTTCGCCGGTGACCGCCACGCCACTGGTCACGTGGTTTGTGGAACTCCGTCTCAGTGGGTTGGGGAATCAAGTGGACACGGTGTCCAACAGTGGAATGATAAAAGGCTTGATGATGGCGATGATGATCATCATGCTGATTGTGTATAGAACGACGCAAAGGAATCAGACCGTGACATAGAGTACAACGTAGAATTTAAATAGAATAAAGTTCCTCACAATAATATGCTAATCACTTCACAAACAGTACTTAAGCGAAGTCGCTCGAGCGTTTCCAAATCATCGGATTTGTTCCAACTCGTGCAAAGAAAAGTATAAGAAGATGGAAGTTTCCTGAGCTGACATTATGTAAAGTAACGGAAGTAAACGACTTTTGCATAAAGCCTTATTGGTGTTAGCGGGACAATTGGAAGAAAAGCTAAGTCTACACCATACAGTCAGTTTTCTGGAGAACAAAAGTGAGAAGCAAATCTTGCATTGATCGATTTCTTAAAATGTTTTAAATCTCCCAATTGTATCGAGACGTTTCGATTCAAGAAATCTCAATTTATAATCGTGAAAATATAACTAAAGTTGTTTCAAATATCGTATCCGCCTTTTGACGTCACATTGCATTACTGGCGGACGAAAAGGATTCCTTGTGACGTCATACACGTCTGGACCCGGGCAGCAGGATATTATTAGGTTTGCAGTAAAATGCTCCGTGCAACTTACGTCTAGTGGATATCTCTGGCATTTTGTTGGAAAGTCGCAATCACTATTTGATTCAGAAATGGAAAAGTTCGAAATGGAATGGAATGGAACGTCTCAATGATTCCGTGGCGTGCGAATTCCGTTTTCATTGTTGACAAGGTTGAGTATCACATGCTACATGGAAATTTTGTGACGCGAAGTTTTTACTTATTGGAAAATGTTAATTAAGGTTATTGGAAGTAGATGCATTGTTCTTTAGATATATCTTCTGCGTTCATTGTGTTTGAGTAAACTTACTCTCGCCTTTATGTCCCTTAATTTTTTTTTAAGAGACAATGAATAAGAATGCGGGATGGATTGGCTTAGTCTTAAAATATAACAACATACCTGTAGAATGATACATTTTCTTTTTTTATTATGAATAAATTTCTATATAATCACTATTTATTATTAGAATACCTGAAATACCTATTTTATCTTCACAGATTACATAGTATCATAATCCTGGTTTACTTCCAGCTTAAACAGGGATGTAACACTGGGTTTCAGTGGGCTTTCTAGCGCTTTTCAACCCCACATTTCCCTCGAGTCCTCAGGCTCAGGTGTGATGCGTGAAAACGTTTCTCAGCGGAATAAAACGGAGGAAGATGTAACATGTAGGATAATGCAAGGCTAATGTTTCTCATATCTTGAATGGATTTTTTGATAGCAGGCTACTTTAGTTATATTTACTTATAACCACATTGTGCTTACTGATGACTGAGATAGGCTGATGTTGTTGTTGCGCATACGAAATCGTAGATGTAGCTGTTAATATAAAAATTTGTGTATTTGTGGTGGTGTAGTGATATGAGTGACGGTATCGTTACAACCATTACATAATTTTTATTATTATTACATCATCCATTCAGTTTTACCACGGGATAGGTATAGAGCGTCGTGTGCTAAATTAATTTATAAAAGGAGCTATTTTTTACTGACTCGTTGGTCGAATGGTTGCAACCGCGACTGCTGATTAAGACATCCTGGGTTCTATTCCCTGATCAGGTAATATTGAGTTTTTAGAACTTGGAATACCTAGCACTGGCTTCAAGTCTGGATCCGTTCCCGCTGTATGGCAATAGGCTCACAAACTATTTCATGGTGGGAAATAAACTGAACTGGTAAAACGTGGGAGTGAAATACACTTCTCTGCCTCACTCTTCGGATATTATAGGCGTGATATTACGTTCAAGAATTATTTTTTTACTATTGTGTTGAAGCTAATGAAATTAATATACTTACTGATAGCAAATGATTTGTAAACCGAGCATCCTTTCTCGATGTTCAATTAGGTACAAATCTATTATATAGGATCTATTATGGCGTTTATTAGGATTAGTTACGATCATTACCATTCTTCTAGAGATATTTTAAAGTTACCAGTTACTTAAAATTAAGAGATTTATCACGGCAAACTGAAAATAGTAAATCAAGCGTACTCTATGCAAAGACATGTTCTGTTTAATAATCTGCTTTAATCTGTACGATGACTTGCGGGCAAATACCTTTGGTAATCGGAAAGTAAAAAAGTATCTGGACGTCCTCATAACACCCTTAAGGTTTTGCCAAACGCAGCCAATTTCCTTTCCAGTGACATTGTCTATTTACCCAGTTCTAAAGTCACCTCACCTGTATTGGACCGCTACGGGAGGGTATTTCCGCGCGCGCTCACGTGACAAATTGCTTGTGTCGTGGGCGCGGACATGGTCGTAACAAACTCGATATCTTTGACGATTGGATTAACTCGACTTCTCGTATGACCTGCTTTGAAATTATTATGACGTTCGTTATACTTTCTATTTATGTTACAGTAGATATAATAATAAAACAAAATAATATATAAACAATATAATATGTTACAGTAGTTATAATCATAAAACTAATCAAACACAATCTGATCTTCCCAATGACAACAGGTTTGTCAAGCGACTTGTTAGCGACTTCAGTTTAATCAAGCAGGTATTAGATTTAGCTAATTGACATAAAGCTAGGTACCTACTCGTAGATGTCGCTATTATCTCTTGAGCAAATTATCTCTTGCGCCCACGTGACAAATTGCTTGTGTCGTGGGCGGCGACGTCCTCTTAATAAACTCAATATAGCTGACGACCCGATTAGCATGCGTTTCATTTGATCATCTATTTCCTATTTAATTCTGTAGTAAATACGAAGGAATTCTGTAATACGAATGTTGATGGATGTATAATGTTAATGTTGTAGAATGTTGATAGTCAGACCTCTTCGAAACCGGCATAGACATATGAAGAGAATGATGAATGTAGAAGCGTGCCAAGTCCTGGAAATTACTGAGTTCGACTAATTTTTTCAGAAATTTAATTTACACTACGAAAAAAACTGCTAGATTTATATACTTAAAGGAAGTTCCAAACGTTCATACATATAAGGTTTTATTTTCTAAACATTGTAAATTTCTGACATAATTTACTCAACAAGTTTTATTGAAAAAACAATAATGTTTTCAATTATTTAATTCGTTAGCTAACAAATTATACTAATGCTAACTAATGATAATGCTAGTGCTAATTACTAATGCTAATTAGTGTCTTGTATACTAAATAACTGATTCATATATACAAAAAAAGGTTTTTGATCCGAAAAGTATTAAACTAGTTAATAGGTATAAAAAAGAACCAAATAATTGAATAAATGTTCTCACGATATTCATGTTATTGACCCTAACGTTAAGTGGTTTGAGCATGCTAATGATATCCTAACAGCATATTAAGCTGTAATAACTATCGCAATTATGCTATTGAATATAATGTGGGAGCTAATTGTTTTAAGAGCTTTAAGAGTTATCTTCTTTTTATTGCTTTCGGTTTATAATAAAGTTTTTTTTTGTATTGTTCAGTTCCCTATATAAATGGTGGTTTGATATGATTGTATTATTGAATAAATTGAAGTATATTAATTTAGAATGCCTCGTTGGTCGAGCGGTTGCAAGCGCGACTGCTGATCAGGAGGTCTTGGGCTTAAATTCCGGGTACTATTGGATTTTCTGATTTAGACTTTCTAGTAGTGACTCGGAGTCTGGATCTGTGCCTGGTGTGTGGCAATACGCTCATCACCTATTTTATGGGACTTAAACGTAACTGGTGAAACGTGGGAGTGTACTACAACCATGTGCCGACCCTTTTCCGGGATTACAGGCGTGATTTTAGGTTTATATTATTTTAGAATAGTATTAAAAAATAAAAGTAAGTTTATAGTACTCTAGGGTTTGTTTGAGGGAGTACTATCGCTGCAATTGCAAATGGAATGTCAGGGTCTAATTTCGTAAGCTCCCAATTTTAAGATCGCCATCACCGGACCGCTCCTCGCTCCGAGGTTAATGAAATGCAAGTTCGCAAAGCCTCTGCGGTCATGAAGTACGTTGGCGACGTGAATTCAAAAACGACATAAGGTATTGGGGAGCTGCCAAAAATTCCTTTTTCGTCGTCGAAATGCTTTCCGTTTTTAAAAACGTCGCGGAATTTGATTCGATGTGCGTCCGAGATATGCCAGTTGCTTTAATTTATGTTCATGAAGATTTTATTTTTGTGTTGTTTTAACAACAGTTAAATCAGTAAAAGTTACATCTGGGGGTGTGTAAAGAGATAACTAGATGTTTAAAATAATCCGACTTTGCCATGAATAAGCAGTATCATATAACTTAAAACTATTAAGTAGTACATAAAGTAATTTTGCCTCAACACTACAAACATTTCAAAGTCGAAAACTTGAAGAACATTTTCAAAACAAGTACACGTAGCCGATGGACGTGTCCTGCAAACAGTCCAATGGATCGATGGGCCCACAATGTAGCTCCCTTAATAATAGATGGCGGAAGACACTCGATACGCCGCTGGTACGTCTGCATTATTAATACCACGATAACCTCCCCCCACCCCCACTG
This sequence comes from Parelbella macleannani, assembly GCA_018245755.1. Classification (NCBI taxonomy): domain Eukaryota; kingdom Metazoa; phylum Arthropoda; class Insecta; order Lepidoptera; family Hesperiidae; genus Parelbella; species Parelbella macleannani. Next base: position 3,093 of record DWEE01000599.1, on the reverse strand, counting down.
TCCATATTGTCTTCTGAATTAATTGTGTACAAATTTTGGTCTTGAAAGTTTTTGAGTATTATCTTTGTTGTTCTTCGTTGGATGTATAACTTGCTATGCAAATAGGTCTCAGTAAAGGGGTTTTTCCTCATAACCCGTAATCATAAGTTAAGAATGTGGTATAATATCAGATTTTTTCTGTATAAATCACTTTTTATTTTTAATTTAATTTATTTCCAATATATGGAGATAATATAAGATAGATTAGTGTAAAAAATTGTAACTAATTCAATATTTACTGTCATTATGGATACAAACAAATAACGACCAACATAAGCACAAACAAGACGAAATCAATAGGAACAATTTCAGTACACCGTTCGACAGTTCGCACCAGTTTCAAAACGGAACGACCAGAGCAATTTACACCGCACAAAAACCGGAATACCGACTAGAGCCAATACGGCCAACAAAGAGCAATCGACCGGCAATAGTATTAAATAAGAGTGTCATAAAAAGCAACAAAGATGGCTAGAATGTGATTCGGCTATCAGGGCTCTCGTAAAATGTTATGCGCCAGTCGTAACGCGGCGTGGTTCGATGTAGTGCGTGCTAATGACTCGTGCGCGTTCTCGCGTCCGGTACGAACTTTGTTTTTAGGAAATGTTTATGCAGTGTTCCAAAAAAACCAACGCTATGGCTCTTAGTATACTTTTGACGCCCCATCACTAGTCTACTTCTGTCCACTGCTGGCCATACGCTTCTTCATTAACATGTCAATACAGTTAAAATGCTTATGAAACCTTTGTAAGATCGAACATATTATGTAAGACGAAATTTAGAATTACATGTTACAAATGATATATGTAGTACTGTCTTAGCTAAACTAGCCGCTATCTGATGCGAAATTTGGTACAGCCTAGTAATAAGATAGCTGATAAAATTTTATAATAAATACGTATGTAAATAGATGTGTTTATACACTTATACAGATCAGATATGTACTCGTCAACAAATAATTGTCGTGCGTACATTTGCAATCCACAACCACTCGCAGAGCAATCAGGTTAATTAACAAGCCATTAAACATTAAATTATATTTACTAAAATATATTTTGTAATGCACTTAAAAGATTTAGCTAAGTTTTTTATACTCCTAAGCCCCACGCATTAGATACTCAAAGATTATAATAGTAAAAGCACATAATATCAGGAGAATAATCCATGTATAAGTAAAATACACAGGTCTGAATTGAATTTGTAATTCTGATCTGTAAGAATAGGGATATTTGTCTCTTGGTTGTCCCTGCGTAGTGTGTAAACAAATTGACATGGTGATATAACAATTATAATAACTGTTAAATCTGATTTACTTCGCAAAATGTAGCCGTCAGTAAAATAAAAGATGGTTTTGTCGTGGTAGCGTGCGCCCGCGCACCGCTCCGTCAATCCGCGTCGCGTCGTGTCCGAGCGGCCAATAAAAGTTAATGAAGCGGGCGGATTGCTGGAATGCACTACATGTGTTATTTTCCTTACTAGCGCCATCTAGGCTTAATATAATTTACTTTCAATATAATTTCCTGTAACACCCAACATTTACTTATTGATTAATTTCCATAAAATGACTTTTCATTCTTCTATTTCATTTATTTAAATAAACCTATCTGTTCTCATTTGTTTTTGAAATATTATTTACTATATTAATTTAATATGTAAATATGTATAATATATGCTACTTCATTTGCTTTATACAGAATTAACACCAGTTTGATTCCTGTTGCAGTTTTCAATGTTACCTACAGATAATTTAGATTTTGTTGTATTTTTTAAGTACATAGTTTACTATAAACCTTCTTTAAAAGTTCCAGACCGTATTTGATTAATGACAATGTAGAGACAGTGGGATATTCTACTAAATATTAGAGATTTGTATAATAATATCGCACTTCCGATCTAGAAGAGATACAATCTATTGTAGCAAGGGCGACAGTGGTGCGAGCTGACGGGGTGTCATTTGGTGGAGTGCTGAAGCTTATATATTTGGATATGGTATGTTCTCTTGCGATAGGTTTTTAAAATAGCAGTTTTTATCAGGAATTAGTTACGCTGAGGCTGATTCGCCTGACAGTAATTTTTTCTTGTCTGGTAGTGTTTTAGTATCTACGTGTAAGGGACCTTCTACTGCAGTATTGATTTTCTACGACCTCTTTAGTGTAGGCCTATGTCCTCTACTGGATAAAAAGACTGATGAAGACGATGACGATTGCATGGGTGTTCTTTCGCGCCCTTTATTAGTTCCATAGCATTTACTACAACTCGGATATAATTGTGAGTAATGATTGTGAAGTGATAGTGAATTCGAATCACAGCGTGCAGTTTTGTGTAAAATAACGTGCAATTTAAAAATAAGTATCGCTTGTTGTAACTGTAAAGAAAAACATAGAGATGAAGCTTACTAAAAATATTAATCTGTTTTATAAAAAATTTGCTTAATTTTACCATTTGTTTTGAAATAATTGATGCTAATGTATAGCAAATTATATTAAGCGGTAAATTTTCGCGGTGCTAATAAAAACACATTATTGTACTTTTATTACCACCGCTTGTATATTAGAACGTATACTTATGTGCATGCCTCATCCAGTCCGCTTAGCAGATCCGCCTGCATACCGGCATGTTACGTCTGCCTCGCGATTCGAACGCCTCGACGCCTCGCATGCCTCGCCGAGTTCAAACGGTTGACGCACCAAATTGAAATTGTTTTTCATTTTTCGACTGTTAAACGAGGGTTTTGTTCCTATGGTTTTTGCGGACGGTGAGGGAGTCCTATCATGGGGCAAATGCGGGACGCGTTGGCGGGAAATGTGACAGCTATTGTTCTTAGACGCGACTGTCAGGGCTTAATTTATACGTGTTGGGAATTTTTGGGAATTACACAAAAAGGTGTAACACAATGGTCTTATATTATTGGTTTTCATTTATTGTAGTCTTTAAATAAATAAAGGCGTGCGTTAAGTGTGTCCGTGGCTATAATTACTGCTGACTTTCTATAAACCTCACACTTTTTTTTTTATTTATTTATTTATTTATTTATGTACAATACAATAGAATATT